>JAHBCN010004315.1:0-65347 GCA_019359885.1 Listronotus oregonensis | reverse complement strand
TATTGCGCCCGTCAGTAAAATTATACCAATGAGCGGGGATGTGGGTTTTTAGAGTCACGTCTTTTAAAACGATATGAGACTTTTATACCTCCAAAAAATTCATAATACTTAGCAGTATTTATTGTCAAACGTTTATCGCCTTCAAAATGTCAAAAATCGTTAAAAACACACAATATCTCATTAATGTTTGATTTGAGAACTTTGTAGTCAATTTGTGCAAAATTTTAACTGGTCTAATATCTTTACTAGCAAAAAATTAACTTATAACAGGCTGTGCAGTGAAAAAGTATCTGTTGCTGTGACACTGTAAGCGATATTACTGAACTTATTAGAACCGGAGAACCTACTGTTTACACCACTTCAGGCATCCTTAGCAATGCGCTCTTGCAACTCTACTTCTTTTTTTAAACTTACAAGTTTAAAAACAAAAGTCTAATCCATAATTTAAGTTACCGTCGTATATAAAGAGACCTAGTGACAAAAAGTTGTCTATGGAGGCGAAGAACTACGATCAGAAATGCAGAAAAAAGGTGTATATGACATATTTTACCATAATGATTTAAATTAGGTACAGAAATTCGGACCCTTAATTCTTACCTGGAGTTACCAATCCATTTTTAATAAAGTCACAGGATCTTTAAAAACTTGGGCATTATCAAACTTTGAGGAAAATCATCTATTGGGGAACGCTTTTAGGGCAATAAACCTGTTGTTTCCATAGGCAGGCATTAACAACATATATAGGTAATTATCCTTTGTTTTACACAAATGGAACAAGTATCTTAAATTCCAGATTGCTTTTGACATATCCAAGGATATTGACCAGGTTTTCTTCCTACGGTCTACCATCTAAACATTTTTTTCCTTTCGGATTCCCTTTAAATTGATGTATATCAGTGATTATAAATGCTTACTCTTCTAGCTTTATTCAAATAAATACTAGGATATTCCAGGACTTTCCACGAATGTATTTAGACCTTGCAACCTGCGAAGATTGTTGCTTCTCTTCTAAACTTTCTACTTCACCTAAGACACCCAAGGTACTTAGGCTGTTCCAAAATAAAAAAAAGCCTACAGGTCGATGTCGATTGTAAATTTAATTAAAGACCAATAATAATAAATGTATCAAAAAAAGGTTTTAAAATAAATCTGTTTAACCAGTAGGGCATTTGATTCTACTTGCACTTAACTGCTTGCCTAGCAGTCGCGTGAGGAGAAGCACAACTTTGTGCACTTAATGGGATAATAAAGTGGATACAATTAATAGGGTTAATATTACTTGTACCTAGTTGTTTGCTATTTTATTATTTTAAAAGCTATTTTTATCTACAATATTAAAAGTTTAAAAACAAACCGACCAATTTATAGCAGAAAGGGCGCGAACATAACTCCTCAAAACTACCGTTAACCTAGAAATGTCCAAGCTTAATATAGAAATTTTAAATTCTTGGCAAACAAAGATATTTACCTTAAAACACTTCTTATATTCGTTCTTGTTCCGCTTATATTCGACCATTTTGAATAAAAATCCCACTTATTTGTTCTTAAATTGAGCTATGAAGGGATTTCACCATCGTAACTCCGAAGCTATTTGAGGTAGGTAGGAAGTTTGCATTAAAATGTAAATTTCAGGATTTCATAAATTTTTAAAGTCCCCAATAAAATATAAGCTTGTTCCTTATTGGGGTTGTGTTGCCTACCCCAAAAATTGAAAGCGGAATTTTAAATGCGACGTAAAAAGCGTGGATTGAAGCCTGGGGAGAGATAAAGAAAGAGTAATTTATTTATTGAAGGTAGTCGACGGAAGTCAACGAGACAAAAGGGTAACAATAAAAATAAAAATTTAAACTTAACTTAAAAAGAAATATACACTTAGTAACAAAAAAAAAAACCTAACTAAATAAATATTTTTACCCTTATTTTTACTCCTATTGTGCAGCCAACCACCTACCGTTGACGATGTGTTTTGCACTGGCCCGCAAAATTAACCGGACATAGCAAATTTTGTTCAAATTTAATCCTAAATAACTTTTTTAGTATTGCATCAATTATAATTAATTTTTTGTCGAGTTTTAGGCCGTTTTATTGTCATCGTTTTTTATATAGACGCTTAAAAAAATTCTAACAGATTTGTTGTGATATAGGGGTTAATAAAAAGTTGCATTTTACCCCAAACGTTTAAACACCCTGTAGAAAAAAATAACAACCGAATACTGATTCTTTTTGCGACATTTTTATGTCCCATCTTTTTGGAACAACTGTTTTTTTTTTAATTTATAACGATATCTGTATTTTTAAAGGAAAAACACTAATTTAAAGGCAATAATGCTTTATTAGCAAAAGAAAATTAAAAAATAATTTAGATAATGGCGGTATTGGGGTTTTTAATTTTTTTTCTAAAATCGAGTATTTAATAACAACTCTCATCCTTTCGAGCATAGATTCAATTAAAGAAGCAACCGCGTCTTGGGATATTCGTTGCCACTCATTTGTCAGTGCTTGTTGTAAAGCAGCCGTAGTTCTGCCTA
The DNA here is from genome assembly GCA_019359885.1 of Listronotus oregonensis. Lineage (NCBI taxonomy): Eukaryota > Metazoa > Arthropoda > Insecta > Coleoptera > Curculionidae > Listronotus > Listronotus oregonensis. Next base: position 62,819 of record JAHBCN010004315.1, on the reverse strand, counting down.
ACTCTTCTTCCTAGTGTATCCCACATGTGCTCGATATATGCATGAGTTCGAGCAAATTCCAGGCGCTGCCTTTGATGACCTGCATCTAATTGAGGACCTGTAGCAGGTACACGAGATGTAAGATTCTCTTCTGCCAACCTTCTGCGTACGGTATCATGTGAATAAGGTACCGTAAACATCTACCAGTTTTCTAATTAAAGCTGGAGCTGGAGACAACCTAAAGACACAGAAATGGATATTCAATTGCGTTTGTGGCCCTTCGTCTTGGATATAAAAAAAATGACAGTAAAACGACCTAAAACGCGACACAAAATTATCAAAGTTGATGCAATACTGAAAAAGTTATTTAGGATTTAATTTAAACAAAATTTTCTTTGTCCGCTTAACTTTGCGGGCCAGTGTATATCTGCTTAAAATAAAAATATTTTATATCCAGTGAATTGCTTTTCCTTTTGAACAGCTGCTAGCTTTGTGGAGGATGGATTAAAAAGGTTAGTCTGGCCCCATGATATTCCATACTATGTTTGATGCGTTGGAAGTCTGAAGACAGTTTATAAATACGAAAATACTTTTGCATACAGCAGTTTCAAAATTTGCACCTAGCAGCAGAGTTTTTTAATATTTACAGAGTATACAGAATAGAGGAGAAGAACTTTTGAAAGTTTCTGTAGCAGTAGATAATTAAATCATTTTCAAAGGTAAAGCCCACTAAGTTAAATGAATCTTAATTCTACAAAATTGCCGCTCATAGGTAAAAAATAAGTATTGGCAGGGTTTTTTCGTGTCAGTAAACATTTTACTGTGTTTAAGGCTTATTGCCTTAAACACAGTAAAATGTTTGGACAAGATTTTTGGTATTCCATTCAATTAAAGCTATATTACTCTTTTCTATCGTTTTTTAAATTAGCCTACAAACTGGTTGGGGAAAGCAAATATTTGAGTGAAAAGTACTCTAGTTAGCAAAACTATGGATGGGTTTAATCCATTAATGAAAGAAAGAAGATTGTTAATATGAAGAAGAAATAAAGTAGTGCTCCTAATGAGCACTGGGATATCACAGTAAAAAATTTTGTGAGAGCTAGAAGAGACAATGACTGACAGATTGGAAAGAAAACTGAAGAGCACAGGACAAAGTATTGGACAAGATTTTTGGTATTCCAATCAATTAAAGCTATATTACTCTTTTCTATCGTTTTTTAAATTAGCCTACAAACTGGTTGGGAAAAGCAAATATTAAAGTAAAAAGTACTATATTTAGCAAAACTATGGATGGGTTTAATCGTGAAAGAAAGACGATTGTTAATATGAAGAAAAAATAAAGTAGTGCTCCTAATGAGCACTGGATATCACAGTAAAAAATTTGTGAGAGCTAGAAGAGACAATGACTGACAGATTAGAAAGAAAACTGAGGAGCACAGGACAAAGTTTGGGTAAAAGACAGTAGAGAGTATGATGTGAAAACAAAGTGTGTGGATAGTGTGACCAAAATTCGTACTTTATTAGGCCAATCCAAATCCGTTCAAGAAGGCTGCGAAGTCACACAATTTGTTCCCTTACATCATGGTAGAAAGAAAGTTTGTTTTAGGAGCGCATTATGCCATGACCTGGTCAAAAGCCTTGGAGCAACGATCTGGGATTTGTCAATAATCTTAAAAGATTTGTTTCAATTGTGTGAGGCAAATTAAAAAAGAACTGTTAGGGATCTTTTAATAAAATGCGTTTTATCGGTCACATATGGGAAGTCCAGATTTCGTATCGTTTGGCAGGGTCCCTTATTATCAAAGATAGCCATTAACCAACCATGCCATTAACCAACCATGCCATTAACCATTAAATTAAAAATTTTGCATTTTGGACACCGCCCGTATCTCAGCTACCATAAATGGCACTAAAAAATGGAAAAACACATTATTTTTTTTTACGTAGAATCGGGAGGTGTAATTAGCTGTTTTATAGATTACGTATTTTTAAGATATAAACTAAAGTTGGTTCTTTTAATTGGAAACCCCGTAGAAATTTACATATTTTTATTGAGCAAATTTTGGGCTTTATAAATATAAATACAACCTAATAGCTTTTTGCTAAATAAGTAAAAAACGGTTAATTTTTATAAATTTTACGTATTATTTTATATTAGGTCATATTTGTATATAGTCATCAAGTTAAATATACTGTACAAGACAATATTCAATTTAAACTTAAATTATTTAGCAAAACGTCTCTTAATCTTTTTCAAAGTATTAGAATAAACTTCGTTAGTCGGGCACCAAATAACAGAGCCGTACTCCAATTTAGACCGCACAAAGGCATTTAAGAGAACAATTATTATTTTGTGTTAGTGGAGTTTCTCAAATTTCGCCAAAACAAAGCCCAAACTTCTATAAGAACTTCACAGTTTCTTAATAATGTGATTAACAAAAGACATTAAAAGTAATTCCCAAATCTTTATAAAGTGTAAGCATTTTTAAAATTCTACTTATTGACATATTTTGGACGAATCGTTAGAAGAAAAACAGTCTAAATTTAAAACTTCAGAAATGTCTTTTTTAAGGCCATTTTTTGGATCTGTTGCAAAAGTTATTTATTTTTTTTAGAATTACATTAAAATTTTTTTTATTTCTTTCCTTTACAGATTAAACTTTATTTATGCATGACTAGTACAAATACATCGAACAACCAATTTACTTTCAAAGCAAACTTGTCAATATCCGTTTCTCTTGGGATTAATAATTACATCTCTATTGTCTTTCCAAGATTACAATATTATCATTTTGTTCGTTGAAAACAGACTTGGAAGCCCTGTCTTTTCCATTGTCAGAAGTTATCAAGGATGCGCTTCAATAGAGTTATTTTATTAAAGGATCCAGGCCTTTCGACTTTATCCGTTGGGATATCAAAATGGGTTATTCTACAAAAACGTGCAGCTTCGTATTTATTTTTTCGATGGTATATATAGCAAAAATTCGCGTAGCTCATTAATATCTGCGCAATATGAAACACTATTTTATCAGTACTAATTAATGAAAAAAAAATATGATCGAGTTTGTGTCATATAATGTAAAAATTAGTAATTTTTTACAATAAATCAGAATTTTTGTTGTACTTTCTTAAGTAATATATTATTTTTAAGGTATATTAAAAATATATTGTTTTGATGGAATGTTACAAAAGAAACTCGACTTCCCTTTAAGGTTTTTTTTTTTAATTTAAGTGCGTTAATAACTGTATAAAATAGCTCCTTTTATATTGTAGGCTATAAGTACATAGGGCTAATTAAGATAACCTTAAAAACTTTTAAAATTTTGTACAACTTAAAAGGCGTGCTAGATCAGAATTAAATAAAAACCAGCACAAAGTTTTCAAACAAACCGTTTTATAGTACCCAAAACAAAATAAGTCGAGATTTCACGGAAAGTCACGTAGTAAACTTTCGGACATGGCTGCCTGTAGATAGCAATTAAACTATTTTAAAACAATAAACAGGAAATAAATACACTTTTTCTATAAAAAATTATATCAATAGTTAACAATTGACAGTCGAGGGGAATGTAATCAGCCCCCTATAGTTCACGGTATGGTAATTGTAATGTGTGACATTTGGTTTAGGCCTCAAATAGAAGCATTACAAGTGTCGAAGCCGCCGTGTCCGTCCAGCGTATTATAGTGACTCTTACTATATGTGTCCTCTATGGTAGAGTGACCCCCCGTATAAGTTGTCACCAGTAATAGAGTTTTTACCGAAGGTTTAAATGGTCAATAAAAGTTTTGCCAATTAAGCTTTGGGTAATATTAATATTCAGTAATATATAAGGTTTCAAAAAAGGTAAGAAAGTCTGTAACTTACCTTTGGTAGTGCTTATACTATTTTTGGTTTTACCGACATACCTGTAAAAAATTGAAAGAAAACGATATTAGTAATTTTAAAATATAAATTAAATTTTATTAGCTGAACATGGTGTTTGAAAATACATACTTTCATGATTTGTTTTATACTTTCATTCTGGAATCTGACTAGACGTGCCAAATTCTCCATATTTTTAAAAGAAAACAAAAAGTAAGCATTAATACACAAAAATCCTGTCTTTATCCATATAATACCCTTTTATCTACATGATCTTCCTTCTATCTACATTGGTTACACAAAAGCATGCTTTCAAACAATTTTTGACAAATAAAAAAAGTCAATTAGTAATGGTGTGTCACAATATAATCCAATATGACAAGCACGTAGTTTTTAGTAGTTTGATTTAAAATTTTTGTTTGATAGTGATTACAATATTACCAAATAATATTACTTTTCACCAAATTGTAAAAGGATGTCACAGATACATAACCGTCAATAATTTCGGGAAATTACAACAGATAACAAAATATTTTGATTAAGGTGAAGCACTGCCATCTATAATAGAATAGCCTGCGCGCAGACTTTTATTTAGTCAATCAGCTGTTCATACTTAAATATAATTAAATTTTGTCAGTTGGTTTTGGTTATCGGCGTTATTGTAGTGTAGGAGTATTATTTTATTATTTTTATGTTTTGAATATAAAGAATTACTGTCAAAAGATTATTAGTGGAACCAGATCTGTGTAACTGATACAAATCTCAGAAAAGCTACGTGTTTTGGTAGTGACAGAACCTAAAAGTGTAAGTTTTTTTATTGTACCTCTGGTGTTTCCCACAATTTACCAATAAAATTTTAGTGCCCTAGTGTTGTGATCAATTTGTTGTTAAAATGTTGAAATGAAGTTGTGGTTAGTTTTATCATTATTTGTAGATTATAAAAATGTCTGAACTTTCATGTTTCATAATAAATATCAGAGAGGAGGCAGCATTGTCTGCTTACTTTGCCCATATTCATTCTAGAATAAGTTAGGAGATAATTTTTTCTGGGAAAATTCATCTCATGTAAATAGAATTTTAATCTTACAGAAAAGATGCCTTGGAACTATGTATAAAATAAAACAAAGGGAAAGTTGTAAAAATGTGTTTATTTAAAGAAGAATTTTTACTGTTATAGGTTTGTACATATATAAGTCATGTTTATGTTTGTTTATGAAAATAGGGAGTTATTTAAAAGTTTTGAGATAGTTTATGAAAATGACACTCGTCACAAAAGTGATTTGCTACCTGAAAAATGTAAATACACGTATATACAAAAGAATGTACATTGCAGTATTATTAAGATTTTTAATAGCTTTCCCACTAGATTAGGACTCCCTAAAAATAACCTTAAATTTGTTTTAATGCAGTATTTAATGGATAAAGCTTTTTATTCTATGCAGGAATTTTTTGCTAAAAAAAATAAAAACAACTTGTAAAATAAAGTAAGTAAAAACCACTTTGATAAATGTTAATTTTTTAAAGTTTTGTTTAAGTAAGTTATTGTAATATTATTTTTATGTTTTGTAGAGCTCTACGCCCTTACAATGCCAATTTCGTAACTATGTTACTTTGGAATAAATAAATAATTATCTATCCATCTATATATCTAATTTGTTTAGTAGTATTAATGTAGTATTTTAATTATATACTATTTTTTTGTACCCAATGCATAAACCTGAGTTATCTGAAATAAAGTTTATTTTGATTATTATCATTTATTTGTAATTATTGTTATCAATACTACTTTTTAATTACAAGCAAAAATTATATGTTTTGAGCCATAAATTGTATTTTTTTATGTACAATCCATCACATTTATAATTCGCGCGCTTACTTCGTAATATCCAAGTAGCGTGACGTCATAATTCTTGCGCGCAGGCTATTCTATTTATAGATGGCAGTGTGTGAATCAGTTGCAAAATTGTATCTACCCGCTAATTTTTAGAAAAAAAGGTATTTAAAGTTGTAATTTACTATTAGATTACTTTTAAAAAATAAATTCTTATTTCCTCTTAGCAACTGCACTCTCCGACTTCTTCGTATTTGTTATATACGAGTAGTACTAGGTGTCGCGCGTACAGAGTTTTTAAATATTTAAGACCACCCTGTTTCCTTATTATTGTTTTATCCAAACATAAATGTCGAGGTAAATAATTTACAAAGGCCCACAATTTATACACATTCTGCACTGTAATTAATAGCATCATCATATCTTTTTTGATAAGTTGATTAAATAATAGCTTAAACTAATATTAATCTTTCAATGAAAAAAAATGTTTTTTAATATAACACTTATTTGATAAATAAAAAATACTTTTATTTCGAAAACGACCTAAAACAATTAAGGAGCTGGTAATTATAAGGAAATGCCATGTAAATACCTACAAACCTAGAGATAGATCTGCAAAATACCCTCTTACTCTTCCCAAACTTTCAGGAATGACTCCTGTTCATTTTGACAAGAAAATAGTACTTTAAAAGGGTCGAGTATATGATAGTTAAGCCAAGGATGACAATAGGATTAGACTTCATTTAATTTTACTATTCGGTTAAAAGTAATGCTGTTTTGGGTTGTATGCCTGCGGAAACAATGGAATTAGGAAAAGCTGGTTATCAAATTATATACCTCTTAAGTATAGTGTTTAATTAAGGGATAAGTGTTCTCTAGTGTTTTATTTATGTCTACTTTAGATCATCAGATCAATAAGCTAAGGATACTTGAAACAGGTTGTTAAATTCTTAATATAAAAAATAACCTTTTTGTAAGCCTTTGAAAACCAGGCTACAGCAACTTAAAAAATAACGAGAAGTTTTTTTAAATATAATTGTACATAAATAAAAACATTTTTTATTTATTAAAAAAACATATTACTAACATGCCTTAAGCTTTTTACACATATGCATAAAATGTCCTTCGGCTTTTGTGCATATTTTTGTGTCCGACTAATCTTATTTTAGCTTATTAAAGCCATGGCTTTCTGACGAAACCTGTTAGTAGTAATATTTAGAGCTATTTTGCAAATTGATTAACTCTTAGGCAATAAAACCTATGTTGCTAAAGCTTTTTGATTAAACCTTACACTGGTTTAAGTCACATTATATTCACATTCAAAATAAAATTAAATAAGGCAAACAAATAGTTTTAATACAATAAACACATTTTTAAACTATACTGTAAAATTTATTTTTATTTATATCAACTAAATTCTTTATAATTAACCTATTCTTAAATAATAATTAGAATAAAATTTTAACCATTATGTTAAAACAGGAAAATACAAATACCCTCAAATTTTTATGACATTCTCCTGACATAAAAATGAAGAGCAAATCACGTAGGTGACGTCTCCCATTCTTGATATATTGAGTAAACCGATTTCTCGCGCGACAGCATAACTTTCTTTTTTAATCAGTGGCGATTTGCAATGGCCGGCACGATCTCCCGATTTATCCTCTTGTGATTTTTTTCTGCGGGGTTTTTTGAAATCCCGTGTTTATCACAACCGTCCAAGGAACCTTCAAGATTTTAAAAATAACATCCAAGAAGAAATTGTCAACATAACGCCTGCTTGCTTGAAAGAGTCATGAAAAGCGCCAGAAATCGGTTTACTTAATGTATCGGGAATGGGGGACGTCACCTACGTGATTTGCTTTTCAAAGCTATGTAAAACAAAACTTTAGGTATGTACCAACATTGCAAAAACCAAATTATAACTTTTTGATTCATACCATGCGTTTTATTAAGTTTTAAAAAAGAAGGTTATGCTGTCGCACCCTGTACTAAATGGCTGTGTGAAACAATAATATTTTTTTATTGTTTTTAATACACACATTTGTTAAAGTACTGCACATTTTGTAATTTACTTCAATTTTTGTTATTATTTCTTTTTTTCAATAAAAGTATTTCCATGTGATTTTTTTTTCATATAATAATAATATTAAAACTACCCAAGTCGGTAGAAACTCCGGTAATAATAAGCGCATCTTTAATTGCATTTTCAGCAATTCTTTTCCTAGCAAAAAAAAAGAAAATAACTGAAAAATTAAAAGCTTTGGTTCAAATAATATCTTAAAAGAAGGTAAGAGGGCAGAGGAATTCGCAGTATATACTAAATTATGAACTATTCTAAGGTGTTTATTGGTAAAGCTTTTGTTTATGACTGCATACAAAGAGAGATATTTGCTATACTTGTTTAAAAGGTACGACATTATGTTTAATCCAAATATATAGAAGTAAACATAAATATTTAAATCAAGTTATACTCCACGAAATCACTAGGCCCTTATCGGGCGGCCCTGGTACTAAACGGTTTAATCATTTTGCTCCGCGATTGCGAGCGCAGCCAAGATCTGCCGAGATCTGAGATGCGACCTGGCTCTGGAAAACCCATTCGTAGACGGTCAAGCCAGGAATCTGCAAGGAATGTCGCGCTTGCCAAGAAAACACGACAACGCTGCGTATTATTTTGGGGCTCCTGCCCAGTTGCCCATCTTCGGGTGTCTATTCCCGCCTTCGCATTGAGTACAAACAGGTCTTTTTTTATAGACAGTGGAGACGCAATAAATGGTGCATTTAGAAACCTTGTTCAGGTGTTAAATAACCCCTTTTACAGAAGTTTTAAGAAAAAAAATCCAGGTGTTTCGCAGAAATATGGATGCCGTATATCAAGTGATCCTTGGAATTTACAATTGCTATGGTTTCGCCTTTTTGATAAATATGTCATAGTTGTTATATTTTTTTTGCAATGGCATACAAGCTGGATATTTGAAGAAGTATTTATAAACTAGTTGGGCAAATGCCCAAAAAATATATATGAACAGTTCGGGAATGTGAACGAACCTCCCGAAAAGTGGTCGACCACAGATGCCCAGCAGGAAAGTTAGTTCAAGAAGAGAAAAATGTCGTTGGACAGTCTACCAGAAAGGTTGGTCCTTGCTCCCGAATTTCCAACGCAACTGTTTTTCGGTATATTGCTAGAAGTGGTTTAAAATACCGAAAAAGAAAAAAGGCACCCAAATATACTGATGTTCAGCTAGCAAGAATACACAGGTGCTGTCGCAATTTAAGATGAGTTCACTTCGCGAATAACAGATCGATTGTCATGAATGATGCAAAATATTTCACTCTTAGCCATGCGGAACTACCAGGAAATTCTGGATTTTACAACGACAATATAGAAGAAACCCCAAATAAAGTTAGATACAAAGCCAAAGCTAAGTTCTCAAATAAAGTATTGATATGGTGTGCCATATTGGAAAGAGGTGTATCCAGGCCTTTTGTTGGTCATGTAAAAGGAGAGGCAGTGAATGCCGATGTCTAAATCAGAGATTGTTTAACTAAATTGCTTAATTTTATCAACGTACATCACGGTAATGGAAATTATATGTTTAGGCCAGATCTAGCATCAGCACATTATGCCAGAGCTACACTTGACTGGCTGGAAGCAAGAAATATTCCGTATGTGCCCAGGATTGATAACCCCCCTAATGTCCCCCAAGCCAGGCAAATTGAAACTTTCTGGGCTCGATTAGCTCAGAAAGTCTACGATAACGGATGGAAAGCACGAAACAAACAAGATCTTCGGCAGCGAATCTTTCAAAAAGTAAGAGAAATAAATATACATGATGTCCAAAACCTCATAGGACCAGTTAGGCATATATTACAAGTCATAGAAGAAAACGGACCCTTAGAGACAATAAATTAAATTATCTTTGTAAATCAAGCATTGATTTAATAATAAAATACGTTTAAAAAAATAAAATTTATTTGGATAGAAACAAGTAGTTTCAATTTTTTTCTCAAACCTTATGTAACAGGGGTCATATTGGTTACCATTTTCATGACTACGTTAAAAACTAAAAGGTATATTTTAACTTAAAAAAAATATTCCAAAGTTTCTTGGAAAATACTTTTAGCAAAGAAAAATTAAAAGCTCTGGCAATGATCTCTATTGAAAAAATAATGATTAGTAAAATTTTTAACTTTTATTTTAAAAAATAGAGTTGGTGTGTATGATGTATGTTATTTTTTGCCTTTGTATTTTGAGCCCTTCCTGTTAGAAAAACCGCGAGCATTTACTAATACAATGCATTTAACAAAAAGAAAATTCAGACTTCGCTACAGTACGACACAGATAAAAAATCCGTTTGTTGTGGGAAAAAACCAAATCTATTGTCGGCTTCAACGCAAACTTGTTGCGGTTCAACAACAAACTTGTAAGTTTGTCTATTGTCTCTTGCAACAACTATTTAACTCGTTAAAGAACCACAGTAATGTGCATTGTTGCTTGCGAAGTTAAACCGAATGGAGTGTTAAACGCAACTCGATTTATTGAATTAGGCTGTATGAGTTTTAAGTGCAAGAGCTAATTGAATTGTCTAATTAAGTTTCACCTCATGGATTCTTATCCTTAAGATGATATTAATTAGCTTGATTATTCATGTAGGATTACGCTAGTTACTTATAACTGTAGGGCATAGAGTAGTTAAGCTTATATACATTTTTAAAGTTAAAATTTTAACAAGGAATTTAAAGGGGTTTTCTGGTTTAGAAGCTTTAAGAAATCGGTTTTTTTATTGCAATTTTTAATACCTTATATTATAGAGAATATTTGGGCGAAACCGTTTTGCCCGGCAATCATTTCTCATAGTCGAAATACACGATCATCGGACCGGTCTTCCCGTGTCATCAAGCGCCTTTCCAAAACTTTAAACGCTATTTCCCAAAACTCACTTTTTTTGCCGGGCGCATGAATTGCTTAAAAATAACTGTACCAATTTTGATGCCGCTTTGCCATTTTGTAAAGAATTGAACTGGCTACGGTTGCAAAGTCAAAACTTAAAATCACTTTAAAATTTTGGATTTTACGTACGTTGAAATTCAAAAAAAGTCGGTTTTTTGAATTTTTTTTTTAATGGACGCTATTTTGTAAAAAATTGTCGATTTTACTTTTTCGAGGTCTCGACCATAGCTACACTAATATACACTGCACACAAAAATTAACGGAACACCTCTTAGTCCATTTGTAACTTTTAGTGCGTTAATTACAGTTAGATCAAGCTTACATATTTCAAGAGACACACATTTTCTCACAATAAATTAAAGAATGTGTCAATTGATTAATCATTTATTCCTAGGAAAAAACTTACAAATTAAAAAAGGTACAAAAAACAAAGTGAAAAACCTACAGTTTCTTATGATTACTGTGGCGCTATTTGATTGTTATGGTGTTTAGTATCGCGTATGTCCTCCAGCAGCGCAAATTACTTCTTGGCATCTCCTTGGCGTACTTCGAACAAGCCGACAAATATCTTCCTGTGGTATACTGTCCCATTCTTTAACTAGGGCTTCTGCTAATTGTTGAAGAGTTTGTGGTGGATTTTGACGCCGACAAATACGTCTGTCCAGCATGTCCCATAGATGTTCAATAGGATTGAGGTCAGGGCTTAACGCTGGCCAAATTATTCTTCGAATTTCATGCTCACGCAGAAAATCCATAGTAATGGCAGCAGTATGCGACCTAGCATTATCTTGCATGAAGAGAAATTTAGGACCAATACCATATGCAGCAGGAACGACAAGATCTGAAAGAACCATATTAACATATCTGGCAGCTGTTAGGGTTTCCGGTAGGTCCGTTTTTTCTTCCAAACTTATTTCACCCCAGACCATTACCGAACCATCTCCAAATCTGGATAGTTCTTGCACAGTGGCAGTAGAGTAACGTTCATTGGGACGTCTGTACACGCGTACCCGACCGTCACAACGGGTTAGACGGAAACTTGATTCATCTGTAAAAGTACAGGTCTCCAATGTCTAAGCTGCCATTGCAAATGATCGCGAGCAAAGTTTAATCTATTAGTTTTATGAGCTCCAGTTAAAACAGGTTTTCGTACCGGCCTCCTTGGTTTTAAATCAGCCTCTCGTAATCTGTTTCTAACTGCCTGGTCAGAAATGGTTACCTGATGAGCCGCCCTAAGTGCATTTTGGAGGTCTTTTGCAGTAGATGTTCGTCTACGTAAACCAGACAATACTAAATAACGGTCTGCAATTCGTGTGGTTTTCCGCTTCCGACCTTATGCGGCTAATCCTTTGTATTCTCCAGTCGCCCTATAGCGATCATACACACGCTTGATGACTGAAGGACTGCGATTGAAATTTCTTGCGACTTGTCGGATTTTAACACCATTTTCAATTAACTTTACAATACGAGCTACTTCTATCTCGCTAACAATAAGATCTCTTTGACAGGCAATGAATTCAACAATATCAAACTGATATACCGTTGCCTAGTAGAACTGTCGAAGCCTACTGAAGTATAAAATCTAAATGTGGATATTATAACGATCACTTTATTTTTGTACTGAGTTTGAAATCATAAATTTACTTTGAGTGGCGAGCACAAATATGGATTAATTATACCACGTAACTAAAATAAAATGTTTATCTATCATAAAAATTTAATTTTTACTTCATTAACACAACAAGCTAATATTTTGCAAGTTTATTAAAAAGTGTTCCGTTAATTTTTTTGAGCAGTGTATTTTTATAATTTTTTGGTCTCGTCTCTTTCAGACTTCCCAGCTACCGGAGCACGGCGAGCATGATCTTCTTCGGCGCCATTTTATTCAATGACGGTTTAACATTTTCGGTTTTTTTTTTAAATTTTAATATAGCTAAATGATATAATAATAAAAGGGAATAGCCATTGTTTTACTTACTGTTTAGTATAACCTTAAAAAAGTTAAAATCGTGGTAAAAATCGGAGCATCAAACTAGAAAACCCCGTTAAAAGCAAAAGGAAAAACGTCTAAAAGTTATCGAAAATATATTGCGGCTATAAAGAAATCATAGCAAAACATGCATATTAAGAAGTGGCGTTAAAACAAGGGGTATAGGTTTAATAATTTGCATGAAGCACAAGCATTTAAAATAACATATACAGGATGTTCGGAAATACCGTTCAAATAATTGTAAGGTTGATTCTATATGTTAAATTATGAAGAATGCTATGGCGATTCAAAGATGGCACCGGGATATAGGGGTTCTATTTTATATCTCTGGAACCATTTTACATAGTCATCTGAGTTTTGGCATATAAATTGCTTTTAATAGTAGGCACTTTTCAGTGTTTTTACTAAATTATTATTTTAATCAGGTGCGTACCGAGTTGGGAGGCCTCGATTTAATTTGTTCACATTTTTATCAAACCCCATATTTCTGCGGTAAACGAATTTAACATAAGGTTGTAAAATAAGATTTATTTGATTATAATTGTGTTAATAACAGTGTAATTAAAAATATTGTTTTTGCCTTTCAAAAAATGCCGAAATACTCTTTTGCTTGGGCGACCATGCATGGCACTATTTTCTTTGGAAAGTGTTTTCTCGAAAACGGCTAGCCTAACAAGTTTTTAACAAGAATACCTTTTTATGTTATTTATACCGCGGAATCAAAATTTCTAAAAAAAACTGCGGAAATATGACGTTTAATAAATATGTGAAAAAATTAAATCGAGGCCTCCCCTATCGGCACGACCCTGATTAAAATAACAATTTAGTAAAAACACTGAAAAGTGCCTATTATTAAAAGCAATTTATATGCCAAAACTCAAATGACTATCTAAAAAGGTTTCAGAAATATAAAATAAAACCTATATCCCGGTGCCATCTTTGACCAGCCATAGCGACCTTATGACGCATTTGCGGACCTATGTTGATATTATGAACTTTTCTTTATATTTTAACAAGTAGAATCACCCCTAAAATTATTCAAACGTTACTTTCGGACACCCTGTATACAATAATTCACAATAACACAAATTATTCTTTGATTTTCTATCAAGTGAAATTTTGCTGTATTTAAAAATTGGACAAAACAATATAAATATGCAAATTAACTGTTAAAAAAGGATTTTTAGTGGGATATACCCTTAATTCTTAAATATTCGTTATTTTATAAATCTTTAAAGCCCAACATAAAAGAATATGGAAAACGTATTGTACCCAATATAATTGCTAATTTTTTATTTTGAATATTATTTTTTGTTTTTTTTCTGAAACTTTTCTATTAAAACATTGCCATAAGGTGGCTAGTATTGATCTTTATTAAGATAAAAAACAAATAAATAAAAAATATAAACTTTTGGATAGTAGCATTTAACTAATTAAATTTTAGGTTTTAATAAAACAAAATCACCAACATTGTCGTAAAAGAGAACAAAGCAAACAAATTTAGGTTAAAGACCGTATATAGGAAGATTGTCAGAACATGACACCATGCCAGTCCTGGTCAAAATCCTTAGATATATCAACGGTAACTATCTGGGATTTGCCAAGTAACATAGGAGATAATTTTACTTTAACTAAGGAACTAAAAAGGAGCTCTCTTAAAGATTTTTTCCTCTTTTAAAATTACGTTTATGAAAAACTTTTTGTCCTATTTTTATGTACAAAATGCGCCCTGAAAATATCGTGTTGTAATTCCGGCATACCACGTATGAAACATTAACTTTTTTTTAAATTTGGCCAAAGGAAACTTTATAACCCACTTATTATCCAAATTTTTTTTTTTATTTATTTCAAACCCTTGTTTTCCTAACCACCATCCTGCCCTCATAATAAATAAATTGGTCTCAGTTATTATCTCCCTAAGCGACAATCCAGGCTTTTTATGTTGTCACTGGTACATTTAAAATTCCGCTTTCAATTTTTAGGGTATACTACAGACACCAATAAAAAACTGGCTTATATTTTATGTAAAACTTTACTTAATTTATAAAAGCTTAAAATATACAGTGTGTCCAAGACAAGGACCCTAAGCATGGGAATCTCAGTACCTGTTGAAGATACATCTTAGGTTAAATTAGAAAAAATTTGTTCTCTTTAAAGCTTATTTACATGCGGTTTAGAAACTTGAAAAATTTTCATGGCCTGCTCAAATTTTTGGGAAAAACGGGAATATTTTTTTTTCTGACTTTATTTTAAAAGATATTAAAAAAACTAATGACACTTTTTTTGGCACTTTTAAGGTACTACATGATGGTATTATTAGATTTTATATCTGACGTTTCGTTACCAAGAAACCATTATTAACTTTATTTTTTTATATGGCCCGAAAAAAATTACACCCTGTATCTGATTCCATTTGTTGTTTTTAGAGTAACTGTCGTTTTTGTTTCTGTTGTCGTTATTATTGTTTTTTGTTAAATAGTTAATATTGTGTTATTATCGTCGAATATGCCGGGTGACCATAATACTCATGAAAAAAGTTAGACATGCTAACGTGCTACATTTGTGCCACAAAAATACAGTAAATACAACAGCAATGTATCTTAATACATATCCAGAAAGAAAGCAGCCATGTATTTCCATTTTTTACAGCTGGCTTAAAATTTAAAAGAATATGGTTCATTTAAAAAGCCTGTTTTATCTCGAACAAAGGAATCTTTAGAAGAAACCCAAAATAATATTTTGCAAGCAGTTGTTAAGAGCCCTGAATATCATCATCATATTTTGCGTAAAAATAAATATCACCCCTATAAATTTAGGATTTGTCAAGGACTTAAACTAGGATATAGACGCGCATGTAAAGAAAATTTAAATTTCCCCTCCTGGTCACTAATAATGGTATATTCAACCACCGCAATACACATTACTGGACTCAACGAAATCCGGGTGTTAAGAAAATATCGAGACATCAAAAACGTTTTGGGTTTAATATGTGGTGTGAAATTTTAGAAACTTAAATACTAGGTCTATTTATTTACCATAATTTATTAACCGCAAAACGATACCTTCATTTATTGCAAAATGATTTAGAAGACTGTTTGGATAATTTACATTTGGCACAGGTCAATAGCTGTTGGTTTCAACAAGACGGTGCTCCTGCACATAATTCTGGGCAAGTTCAAGAGTATCTTTCGCAGCAATTTCCCAAAAAGTAGATTGGAACCTCTAGTAAAGTGTCTTGGCCAGCGCGATCCCCGGA
Organism: Listronotus oregonensis; assembly: GCA_019359885.1. NCBI lineage: Eukaryota > Metazoa > Arthropoda > Insecta > Coleoptera > Curculionidae > Listronotus > Listronotus oregonensis. Next base: position 46,947 of record JAHBCN010004315.1, on the reverse strand, counting down.
CTTAACTTCTCCGGACTTCTTCATATGACGTTTTGTTAAGAACCGAGTTTACCAACATTCTTTTGAATCTGAACAGCAATTACGAGAATGTGTAACGGCCGCATTTAATAGGTATTACACCAGAGATGTTACGTTTTAAGTTCTACGGTTAGAAGATCATACTTATGTTAAGAAAATAACGGGAACCTTTTTGAACACCTACTTTGAATTTAATAAAAAATGCGGTAATTTCTTTGTTCGCCTACTTAAAAAAACCTTTAAAATGAAAAAAAATACAATTTTCCTTTTAACCAAAAAAAAGTATGGCATGTGATACATCGTTCAATTTGTAAAAAAAATGGAATCAGATACAGGGTGTTTTTTGCGGGCCATATAAAAAAATAAAGATGATGATGGTTTTTTGGTAACGAAAGGTCGGATGTAAAATCTAAAAATACCATCATGTAGTACCTTAAAAGTGCCAATGGAAAAGTGTTATTTGTTTTTTAATATCTCTTCAAATTAAGTCAGAAAAAAATAAAATCGATATTGTCAAATTCCCGTTTTTCCCAAAAATCTCAGCAGGCCATGAAAATTTTTCAAGTTCCTAAACGGCATATAAGTTTTAAAGAACACAACTTTTTCCTAATTTACTTAGGTACTGAGATTCCCATGCTTAGGATCCTCATCTTGGACACATTGTATATTTTAATAAAACTTTCAATAAAAAATTCAGTACGTAATGTCCAAAATTATTTTTTATACATATGATCCAATAAAATATAAATAAGTTATAAAGAACTTTAATTAAAGAAACTAGTTTCGTAAGAAGAAAATTACATCAGAATTTTATAATAATAATAAAATTAGGGAAACCGCATATGTTTTTGGTTGCCCAAAGGTCAAACAAACAAGTCCAAAGTTATTCCAAGAACTTGTCCTTATTCGGTTAACCGAAATCAACAGAGAAATACAAAACCAAAACATCCCCGAAACAAATTGAGGGTCTGTCCCAAAGAATCGTGGACACTGATTTTTCTACAAGCCACGAATAAATAAAACAAGAGATAGGGCAAGCAACTTTTCTGTATACAGATTTGTTTGCAAAATAAAACATGTGTTTATTCAAGAGGTCAACTTGAAACAAACGTTTTATGCTTTGTAAGGGTTTAAAGCTTACGAGTATGAAAAAGAATAAAGAAATTCATGGTAAAAGTTGCGATTAAAACCTTATGGTATTGTGTCGAGTTGAGAAAGGATCATTTGCTACTGGATATTTGAAAAAATTTGCTGTTTTAGGGACAGAATTCACAATTTATGGTTTTATGATTTACAGAGCTACTTTACATTATGCCTTAAATAATATGCTTTGTTTATATTATTGACTCTAAAAGCAGAAAGAAAAGTTTAATTAAAATTATTAGGGCTAGTTTTTACAGGAAGAGCAGAATTAGGTAAGGTAAATGCATTTAGTTTTTCGGCATTTATTGCTTTTAGAAATCGGTGAAAAAAAAGGTTGGTTATTTTAAACGTATTTATTTAACATAAACAAGCTGTGCCATCATTTAGAAGTTTGAGAGAGAATAAATAAGGATATAAAAACCATATCTTTTTTTAAGGATCACAATCTATGGTTTTATGATTTACATTGCTTCTTACAAGTATGCCTTTAATAATATGCTTTATTTATATCATTGCTTTTAAAAGCAAAAAAAACAAGTATAAGTAAAAGTTATATGGTTTTTTTTACAAGAATCAGCAGAATCAGGTAAGGTAAGTGCATTTCACTTTTCGGCATTTATTGCTATTGGCAATCGGTAGGAAAGAAAAGGTTGCTTATTAAGAACGTATTTATTTAATATAAAAAAGCTGTGCAAACATTTTAAAAGTTTGAGAGGGAATAAAGAAGGATATACAAACCATATTTTTTTTTTTTGACAGGAGTCACAATCTATGGTTTTATGAGTTACAGTGCTTATTTAAGCCATGTCCTATATATTATGTTTAATTTATATCATTGATTCCAAAAGCAGAAAGAAAAGTATAAATTAAATTTATATGGCTAGTTTTTACAGGAATTAGCAGAATCGGGTTAAGTAAGTGCATTTAATTTTTTTGGAATTTATTGCTATTGGCAATTGGTAAAAAAGGTTGGTTATTTAGAACGTATTTATTTAACATAGACAAGCTGTGCCAACATTTAAGAAGTTTGGGAGGAAATAAAAAAGGACATAAAAACCATATATATATATATATATATATATATATATATATATATATATATATATATATATATATATATATATATATATATATATATATATATATATATATATATATATATATATATATATATATATATATTATATATATATATATTATATTATATATTATATATATATTATATATATATATATATATATATATATATATATATATATATATATATATATATATATATATATATATATATATATATATATATATATATATATATATATATATATATATATATATATATATATTTATTATTTTTTACAGGGTAAATCAGGGTTTATATTACAGTGTTTTTTTAAAAAAAATATATTCTTTTTTTATAGATTCTTTAAAAGCAAAAAATAAAATAAAAATTGGTATTTTACAGAAATTAAAACGGGTAAAAAAATTTTATTTTTCATTTTTGTTATTTTTTCCTCTGAAAAATCCCCCTTTAGAATATTTGGAAAAAAACTTTGAGCATATTGTAACAACTTTAATCCTTATAACTAAATTAGATTTACCAGGCCAATTTTGACATGGAAAAAAATTTTTGTAAAACAAAATTTTTTTTTCCGGGCAAAACTGGGTTCAGGAGTTTTACCCGGTTAAATGAAAATTCATTAAATTATTAATTGTTTACCCTTTTTATAAACTTTCTTTTTTTTTACAAAATACCCTTTTGCCCATTTTGATCCCATTTATTAAAAATTAAAATATTTTTAATAATAAAATTTATTATAAAAGTAAATTTATTCATATTTTTTTTCATAGTCCCTGGTGGGAAAAAATTTGGGTTCTATTAAATAAAATAAGATAACTAAAGAGGGCTCTTTTAAAAGGGTTGTCATTTTGGTGGCAATTCCTGTCAAAATTTAATTCAATATAATTTAAAGATTTTTCGGTGGGGGGAGCTTCACGTTTATTTAAAGGGGCCATTTAGAGTAAACGTGTGCACTTTTTTAATAACGAACGGGTTAAATACCAAAATAATTACATGCGAAAGAAGGATTCCGCTATGTATATTTCTGAACAAAATATGTCTTTTGTATGTTATTGAATTGCAGTTCTATATTATGTGAAGCTTTTTTCCCCTCCTTCTTACACAAAATCCAGTGCAAGTGTATTTCTAAAATGATACTGGCCTGTCAAAAGTCCTACTACTTATCTTCACTGACTGCGCCCCATTTTTTGGTAGTTGTTGATGAATATATATTATTATTCAGCGTCGGTCCTAAAACCTCTGTAGTTATACTACTCGCGAGGTGCGATTGTTAAGCGAAATCTGCTTTTTAACAAAAAAACTTAAAACTTAAAAATAAAAAAAACATTTATTACTAAATATTTGAACCAAATCAACCATTTATTCATCAACTTTCTTTGAAAATTAAGCATTAATTTTAATCAAACAAAAAGTATACGATGAACTAGAAATGCTCAATAAATTCCTACTGGAGTATTAAGTTTTAATTACTTTAAATTTTAGTTCGGTAAACTTCCGTATTTAAAGTTTTGTTACTAGTTAACGGTTTTTAAGGCGTTAACGAAGTTTAAATTTGATGCAGCTTGCTATATTTAGATTAAGAACTTGTAATTAATGTGTCCAACAGTTAAAATAGGTTTCTGGTAGTTCAACAATATAAGGGTTTTAGAATTACTATGTAATTTATTTAAGATGACATTCAGATATTTTAACTAGCTAAAAAGTATTATTAAAACTAAATAACAAGTACCAAGAAATAGTCCGCAGAAAATGCAATACACATTTTGATACAGTCAACGAAAAAAAAGTTGAACGTATAAAGAATGATACCCGATAATGCCTTTTTTGCCCAATTTTTTGGCGTTACCTATTTAACTACTAAATTTTATAAAGGTTTATATATTAGCGAGTATCATTCTTTACACGTTTCACCTTTTTTTCGTTGACTGTCTCAAAATGTGTATTGCATTTTCTGCGGACTTTTTTTTTGGTATTTGTTATCTAATTTTAATAATACTTTTTAGCTAGTTAAAATATCTGAGTGCCATCCTAAATGAATTAAAAAGTTATTCTTAAACCCTTATATTGTTAAACTACCAGAAATTTATCAGCAAATAAATTTGCTGATAAGCGATAAAAACGGAATTTTTAATTGCTAAGCTTTTCAGAAATAATTGCTTCCAAGGATGGTGATTTTGAGATCGCTTATTGTTAGACAAAAATCTATCATCATACTTTTTACACCGCGTATAAGAAAAAATTAAAGTTGTTAAGTAAAATATCTTGTCCATGCTGTATCGGATATTTTGTTCCTATTTTGATCAAGTTTTATATTTGATGGCTTTGCAGGCGCCAACTTCCAAAAAAAATGTAAGTCCCTTATTTGTTTCGTAGCTACTTTTAATTTCATTTTTGTTGGATAATTAATTGTATAAATAAAAAATATTATTTCATAAATGTGTTCATTTTTTTGGTCATTTTTTTAAATTATTTTATTATTTTGCAGTCGGTTACAAACAGTAGGTGCCATTATTTTAATATTCGTATTTCTAAACAACTTAAGGTTAAAAAAAAAAGATAAACAAACCTTCTTTTTTGAACTGTTTTTATTGGCATTTTTTTTTACGTGTTAACGTCTGTATTTAAAAAGTTTATTTGTATCAATATTATTAACAAAGACCCCACTTAAAAATCGTTAAGCACCTAATACTTTGCGGTAAAAAATAGGCTCCTTTGTAATGCTTTAAGCAATGTTTAAAAGGAATTATCTGCTATATAATTTATTAATTCTACATCTTGATTCGGCGTTAAAATCCTAGAACAATATAAATTGGAACACTTGACTTTAAGCTTATTATTATTTCTAGTAATAAAAGGTGGTGGACCAAAATATCAATTTAAAATATTACTTTCCAGTGTTTTTGGACAACATGCCATCAAAAAATAAGGTAAAAATAGGTAAAACTGTTGCCTTATTTGGACAGGGATACACAAATGATGATTTTTTGTTGCCGAAATAAAAAAAAAATGTGTTTTTTTATTAGCCAAAAAATACTGGTGACACTACCTAAAGCTTTTTAATAAACGGATTTATAAATAAAAAGCTATACACCGAAAAACCAATTCTTCTTTTTGTTACCTGACTTAAATCATAAATTATTATTTCACAACACTTAACCTGGCTTAATGTTCAAATGTCAGTCACAAATTTATATGGGTTTTTAGATACGCCAAACAAAACATTGAACAATAGTTGGACAGCTCGTCAAAAAATTATTAGGCAATATCATGCGGATAATGACCAATCAATAAGGCTTATTTTATAAATCATTTATCTTTACATCCAATAACTGCCTAGTTTGTTGTGTTCGCAGATTCGTAAATAACGCCTATGAAATACATTTGTGCACGGGCGGTTCATTTCCGTTTTGGGGGTCAAATGATTTATTAAACAACCCTTATATTTAAACATCTGTTCTTTAAAAAAAGTAGAAATGTAAACAAACTTTGAAATTTACTTTTTTTATAGATAAGATACGATGACAATTGGAACAACAAAACTATAAAATAAAAATACAAAACATATTCTTGTACGAAAGTTTTTCTGTTTGTCAAACGCACCTAAACTATCTCTTATTTTAATAAAAGGTACTTTTAAAGTAAACAGATGTCTTTAATTTTATCTTAAATTGTTATTAGAGTCCGCACCCTTTTGAAGTAAAAAGAATGGACCGATGCGAACTCCAAAGAGTATTCTTTCCTCGAAATCTCTGTTAGTCAACCTACGTATACTAGCCCACGTGCGCTACATTTATATTTGGATTATCTATATATGCGTTACTTGTTAAATGGCATGGGTCATCTGGGACTTGCTTAGAATTTCGTGGCTCACAGAAATCTGGATAGTTTTGTGACAATGTATACTGGGGCACTCTTTTTCTTGTGGCTACGTACACTGTCTCTCCACCACTTATACGGCATCTAAGACACTTATGGCACTTTTATTTGGGGTCCACACCAAATGAATCTTTATCTTATATTAACTGTATGTGACAATTACACTTGGAGAACTTGGGACTGTCCATTGTCGATCCCCGGTACTGTTCTCTATTTATACTCCCTTTCTGCTAATTGTTTTGAAATATTTTAATTGCCATCTACAGGCAGTCCTGATCGAACAGCAAGTTCGTCACCCGCTTTGTACTGGTGACCGTAAAATAGCTGTTTTATTAAACTACTGACGAGACACGACTTGTTTTAAATTCAACTTTAAGGTTACTATACTCAATCCTTTTGACATACAGTTCGCAGCATATTATAAGTGGGCTACAGTTTAAATATTTTTTTTTGATGATTTTTGATTTATTACAATCAGAAGTCATACCTTATCTTTATACTGCACCTGTAAAGATGATGAAGATGGGCAAGAATTTATGGCTGTTTAAAATTTGGTAACCTTTAGAACAACAGGCCAGTAATCTGTGGCGCCAGTCCATTTGACCTGTTGTGTGATATGAAGAAGAGTATGCACATAGATTACCATGCTTATATATTATTTAAACATGTCGTTTCTGTGCCGTTTGTGGGTTCAAGCATGACAAGATCATTTGAAATTTTTAGTGAACAGCCTTAAACCTCAATCGGTTTGTTCTATGTAAAGAAGCGTAAAGTTGTTACAAATGATAATACTCTTTAGATGTTTTAGAGTAAGGTTATTCAATTATTTTGTAACTGATGAAATTCAAACAAATATTTGTGTAATTTATTTAATACCACTGAATCAATTACCTAAAGCATGTCCAGTAAATATTTTTAGTATTACAAAAGTGGTACTGTTTGATCAATTATCAGTCTTTTAAAATATGTTGTATCAGGGTAATGTAAAGTATCAGATTTTTTTAGATTATATGTGATATTGCTTTTTTAATAAGGTTTTTGGTTTTTGTGGTCCTGTAACCAGTTTAATTAGCTTTCCACTTAATAGTATATAAACATAGTAATATTTCAATTAAATATTGTGAATACATACAAGCTTTGGTTCATAAGATTTTAATTAACAAAATAGGATATTATTGTAATACCTGATATTATAAAAACTAATTTTAAATATTCTTCCTCTTTACTTCAGAAACCTGTTTTAAATTTAGGATCGGTATAATAAAACAATTAATAATAAGAATATGAATAAATTTTATTTGTTACAATTATACCTATTAAACCTTACTATTTTATGGATATATAAAAACTAATACAAACTAAGGTTAACTTTTATTAACAGTTTCTACCCTCTATAATATTAAAGTTTATTTGATGATATGTGATGTATGCCAGAAATAAAACATAACTGTTCCGGTAGATATGCAAATGGAAAACAAAGATTTACAAAATTTATATCTTTAAATCTATTCTTATTTTATGAATACCTTGCCTTAAACTATGGTTAAAAGACTAACCACAACAGTAGTTTTTAACCAATCAAAATAGTTTTTTTGACAGATCACCATAGCAACGCATGTATTTAATCGGAATTTTTTCTCTCCACGGATGGTAACAAACAGCACGTTTTTGTTATAGCTTTTTGATTTGACTGATTTTTTTGACAATTTTAAAATAAAATTATAATAATTGTCTATTAATTATAGTAAAACAAATCATACTAAATAAAAAATTATAAGCTATGTTAAATATTAAATATTTTTGCCTTACCACAATCGATATTAAAAAAAATATATGACGCCCAAATCTGTTCTTTAGCATTTATATGCACGCCTCGCGATATTAAGTTTATGTAAAGTACCTATAAAAAATAAAATAAATACTAAAAAAGGTAATTTTTTACCACTTTCAGTAACTTAAAGTTTAGGCAAAATTAAATATATACTATAAAAAGTCCTAAAACGGTATTTACATGTATCTACAATAAGTAAACATCAATATTAAAATTATTTGAAATACAATTTGTGTAATTTTTTTTGTAACCAAAAAATTTTATTTGTGTAATTATATTTATTTTTACAGTTTTATTTTATGTAAAAAAATTCATAGCAACAGCATCATACTAAATTATTTGTATAAAATGATCTTACTGAATGTTTCTCCGGTTAAAATTTGAAACATAAAATTTATCCCTTGCTCAGAATAATATTTACAGAATTTCTTGACCTAGAAAAAAATTTTAGTAATCATTAAAGCTATAGGGATATTATAAATAAATACATTATTAAAACATTTATAAAATTTAAGTTTAAGCTAAAACCCTTTTAACATGCTTTATAAATTTATAACTCCCTGCAACATTTTCGGGTCTTGAGAGTAACAATGAAGTATAGTTTCTGTAAATTGCAGATTATACGATAAAAAATTATGTTTTCTAAATGTTATCACAACTTATAAATGTATAAACCGATTTTATTTTATACAGACACTTTAAACACTGTCAAATAAAGTTTTTACTAACTAATTTGCTAAATTTATTTAAAATTTGTGGTGCCTTTTAAATTGTATACGTCACTAGATTTCTAAACCGTCTCGGTACATATGTAAAAGTCTGGACAATCTACGCTTTACGAATGTCATTTGATTTTACGGAAGAATGAATTTTTATTACGGTTTTCGATTCTGCCGACCCTGTTTTCAATTTGAATCACTTTTGTTGTCAATTGTTATATGGACATATAAAAGATTTATCGGTTAAACCTTTTGTATAACACAAATAAGCTTTTGGAGTCTTATTTTTACGGCTTATTATCTCTCTAAAATTTCAGGATTTAAAATAAACTTTTCGCTTAGAGATTATATTATAAAAAATATACCCTTATTTAAGGTATAGAGTACATTTTAGTACGAGGTGACAATATTTACCCACAACGTTTAAAAATAATATATTTTTAAAGAATTTTGCTTTCCACGCCGTAATGGTAGAACAACTACAACATAGATTAAATATTAAAAAATATTACCTTTGCGATAAAAATAAACACGAAAGTTAAAACCTCGACGGTATAATATTTCTTGAAGATGAATAGATTTTCTTTTGCGGTAATAATCATTTGTCTTTAAGAAGGGCTGTATTTACTATTTCAAGTCATACCAACAGGCACCTGTTTCAGGAAGTTGTGGTCTTTTTGTGTTTAATACATGCCTTCTAGCAAGAGCTGCACGAGGAGGAAAAAGCGCATCTAAGAATGGAATCAGTCGAGCTGTAGAGCCAAAGAGTTAAGCGTCAAAATGCATTGCATTGTGCAAGTGTTTTAAGACATTCTTAAGAAGGACACATATCGCATCTAACCAGAAGTTGACAGATTTTATGGGGTTAATAATCAAAACAGGGCTTTTTCGGATTTGTAGCAATTTTTTAATTTTAAGTATATAACAAAACAATTCGTTTATAAAAGTTATTTTTTCTAATTTTGACATAAAAAGTTACCTTTTTTAATTCTGACCGGAGTATTAAAACGTTTTACTTTCAACACTGTGTTACAAAATGAAACTTTTTAAAACTAGTTGCGAGAAGTCCATTCCATCACCAGTTGTAACTATGTCACTGAAGACGTCGCCATTAAACAACGCTTAGCAACCAAACTAAATACAGGGTTTGAAAAAGTATTATATCGATTTTTTTTCTTGTAAAAAAGAGTTTAATTTAAAATTAGAAAAAACCTTGTAAGGAACACGTTAGGAAAAGTTCATAATGCGCTACTTTGCGGGCTCTCGCTACGCTCGACCCGCAGAAATCGCGCTCGTTGCACAAAATGAAACATTTCCTAACTGATTGCATAAATAACTCTTGTGTTTTATTAAAATTATGAAAACCTGCATCTCAGTGATTGGAAAGAATTAACACAGGCTACGAGGACAAAAAACAAGAAAAAAGGCACATTTATCTAACAATATTAGATTTACGATAATTTTAAAGCATCGGAGTGTAAAAAAGAGTATTAAACAGTATATTAAATAACTAATTATAAAAACAGGTTTAACAGTATTTTTGCATAAATATTTTAAAAGATTAAATATACAGGGTGATTCCTTAGTTGAGGTTTTTTTTAACTGTGTATAAAACTCGTTCAATTAAGCAAATTTTTTAAATAAAAGTTTTTTAAAAATCGAAAAATAACAAAGCTACATAAATTTATTTAAAAGTGTGTCTAGTGCGGGTCTGGGCATAAAAGATAGTTTTTCTTATTCACGCTTGTTTTTTGTCTTGTTATTCTCTTAGTATGAATCAGTCGTATTGCTTTTGCCGGACGAGGCGAGGATTAATTTTAATTTTGAATTATTTTTAAATTGCGAAAATGGTACAATCCAAAAGTAATGAATACATGGATATGTTCCTTATTTATGGAGAGTGTCGTTAATCTGCAAACGTTGCTTCGAGATTTTACGCGCGATCGTTTCCCTTGCAGGCTCATTCTGGACCCAAGTATTTGGGTGATTGCAAGTCAGGTCGGCTTAAGTCAAAAAAAAGTGTGGGCAACATTGCGGAAAAATCACGTTCAACGTGTCCAAGTACTACTGCCCGAAGACTCCTTGGGCGGTGACAACTTAATTAAGACAGGACCGTATTTGACACACTAAATGAATGTAAGTTCCTTATTTTTTAGTATTTTGAAAAAAGTTATTTAAAAAAGTTGTTTATTTTAATGGGTTTTATAAACAGTTAAAAAAAACGTCAACCTAGAAATCACCCTGTATAGGTGAGCCTGCACGTTACCAAATATAAGCAACGAAACTTCAGTATAAAAAAAATAAAATAAAATTAAGTTTGTTTAAATTTACATATAATTATAAAAGGCTACATTACTTTATGAAAAGTAAAGCACAATGACTTTACTCTGTTGCTGACTAAAAATAGATTAGACTGCGCATATCATCAGTTTATTTTTCCCTGGATACAAAAATTGTAGGATTAGAATGGACCATATAGCACACTGACAACTGAAGAAGGAACTCAGAGTTTAGCGATGTTAGCGTAGATCCAAGTGGTTATACCTAAAAGGTTAGTTGGGTGCGAATCACCAAACTTCCCCCAGATAGCGCCTAAAAACAAGTACGACGTTAGACTGGGTTTTTTGACTGTTTTTGTGAAGTGTTTTTGGTAAGGAGTTTTTTTTCTAATATTTTTGTTATTTTTTTTTCTTAACTGGTAATAATTATTATTTTAATTAGTGTTAACTTAAAGGTTAACAGTGTTTTCATATGACTATATTTAAAGTTTATAAACTACTGAAAAAAACTGTAAATTCTATTGCAAAAAACATTATGGGGAAACTCCAAGGCTTGTATAATTTTTAGCTGTATTTTTTGCAGGCAAAAAAATAAATATATTAAACCATAACAACTTTATTTTTTGTAAATGTTCAAAGATTTAAATTATAAATATAAAAATAAAGGTTTTTTACCTAAGATTTTAAGAAAAGCTTAACTTGACACACCCTGAATGCAATATGAACCCTAAAGCCGATCCCACGCCATTCAAGATATTACCAAGAAATATCCTTCTTGACCCTTAAAAACCAAATCTTAGAAGGTCCAAACCCTTCTTTAACACTATACGATCGAAAGTTGTTTATTGTTATTGTTAGGTATCCCCTTTTTTGCTTTCAGAGCAAAATTTTTAGTAATAATGTTATTTTGGGTTTACGTTATTTTTCAGGATGTACCGGTCACAAAAAAAAAAGATTCCAAATGCTTGGCTTAAATTTTATGATGCGGGGTCAAAAGGTAGCTGCCGAAATATAAAACGACTGGAAAAAATTGTGCGAGAGCCCAAACGGAAAATAAGAAATGATTAAATACGCAAATTATTTTGCTACAATTTCTTATGTAAAGTATAAATAATTTTAATTTTTACAAGTAAAAAAATATTTAGTTTTAACTGAATAATTTACTATTTATACAAAACTAAGTACAGAGAAAGCGATAAACGCGATCATAGCTGGGATTCTGTAAAAATATGTAAGAAAAGAGGAAGTCAAAATTAGGATAACATATCCTTGTTGCACTTAAAGGTAACTCATAAGTTTGTTACTGATTCGAAAGAGATGGAAAAAAGGAATGTCAAAAAATTTGCTTACAGAATCGGGCTCCATGCCTTTAATGCATGGCACTATTTAGGTTTTAAGTCAGGGTTACGTTTATTTTTTATCTTTGGGTAGTCCTTGAAGGCTGAGGCCTAAGTACTAACGTACCGTGGGTGTCTTAAGTGTGGTGAGAGGGAGTTGTTTACACTGGACTTAAATATTTGAAGATTGGGAGGAGAGAGGAAAACTGCTGCGGGTAGCAGGTTCCACAGTCTGGACACTCTTAGAATGAAGAAACGAAAAAAGCGGGAAGTTCGGAGCCTCTCTCGTTGAACTGTAAAAGGATGCATAAAAGTGGCACTACGTGTTGCTCTGTTGGGAGCTGCCAGAGCAGGAATTATAGGGGTCAACTCCTTTGAGCAAAAGCCGTGAAAATACCTATAGATGGGCGACAGATTCCCTACAGCCCCTCGATGGGCAAAAGAGGAAGCTTTTCTGTAAGCATGGAATCATTAATAACACGATTAGCTCTTCTTTGAATGGGATCAAGAATGCTTAGAGTTGTAGGAGACGCCATTCTCCAGACATGGAAACAATATTCTTAACAGGAAATAAATACTTTGTGGCACGAAAAGAAATCCAAGCTTTTGACAAGCTGCTAAGGCTATAGATGTTATGTGTTGACAGTTAAAGTTATCCTCAAAAATAACGCCGACAAGATTAAACGACTCTGTTTTGCAGAACTTGGCCGCTCATATGAAACGGATGGGCATTGGCAGACTTTTTTCGAGTGGAAAACTGTAGGAAGTTTGTTAAGAAGTCCATCATGTCAGACCTGATCAGAAGTTTTGAATATATTAAGAGCAACGATCTGGGATTCACCCAAAAACTCAAGGGACTTGTTCTAGTTGTGGGAGACAAAGGAGAAAAGATCAGCTGTGAATCTTCTGTGACGAAATTCATACTGTCTGTCATGTAAAATTTTGTTTTTTTTTTTTAATTCTTTAAGATTTGGGAATTAATTCATTTTTTCATTACCTTACAAACAACTGAAAAAAGAGATATAGGTACATAGTTTGAAGAGACAGGTTTTTTGCATCCTTTCTTGGGGACAGGTTGCACACGTGCAGCTTTCCAGCTCTCCGGAAAAATACCCGTTTCGTTAGAGATTCAAATCCGGCGTTGTTTCCAGATATTCTTTATATCTAAAAAATGTTGCTAAAATACTTTAACTAATCCTTCTTTTAGTTTTATTTTCTTTTAGTGCAGTGTTGCTTTCTGAGTACAATTTCAAGATTTAAACATCTTGTATGAGTAATGTCCATGGGTTTAAGCGTGGCTAGCGGCACCAGATTTCTCGGTTTCTAAGTTTTATATACATAATATAAGTTGCCATATTCAGATTAAATTTTATGAAAAAAGATGTGTTTTGCTTGTTTAGACCATTCGGTTTAGTCTTTGTCAAGTGGCTTCATAAGGATTCACTGCATCCAAATTCGATGGCATATGGGATGTTAAACAAAGGTTAACGTTTTTTATTTCATGCTGAAGTAAAGCTACTGTCCTGTATGTGTTAATTTTCTATTTACAATTATGTGGGTACTATTATTGCTTCTCTAGTCCCCAAGATCCGGGAACGAGACTTTTGTTTTGTTGTTTTTCGAGAGTAAACTAATAGAAGTTGCAAGATTATTGTATTCTAACAGAAAAACTTAAAGTCGTTTTTATTTTAATTTCATAAATAAGTCCTTCATTTACTTTAGCCACAGCTTTGGTAAGTTTTTTTTACTTTGTCGATAGCTGGGTTCTAAAACCATTCCATAAAGATATTGACTATTTTGTGAAAGAAATTTGTCTTAATAAGCCTCCCTGTTTTCAAAAAGTATGACTCGTTAAAACATAGCACCTTTAGGCAGTGCTGTTTTTTGCTTGATTGATCTCCTCGTTACATTTTCTTTATACCTGTAATTTCGATAGTGTTTTGAATTTTTAACAAAACATATTTGCTTTTAAAGTGGCTTGAGAATTGGAAAAACAATTCGGCTGCTTTATCAGAAATTTCAAGAGTTTCTAATTAGCCTAAAAAGCAGCTTTTGTTTAGTAATCATGAGTAGTTCATACCGATTGGAAATTTTATTATGGTTACGTGCAAACATTGTTCGAATTTTGCTGGTGTATAAGGTTTGTGCTTTGTTATTGTTGTATAAATTCTTTTATATTGTAAGACTTTTTTGGTTAGAACGATTAATAGAACGATTTTAAATTCATGATGGCATATCCTTCTCGGCTGGTAGGGTCTCAATAGTAGAATTGTTTTAAAAAATTTAAAATGATTTGTTTTCTTTTTGCTAATGTTTTGACTGACTTTTTTTCAAGAAGTTTTCTAAGCTTTTATCTGAACCGATCTGTCAGGGGTACAGAAACTCTAAAAAACATTTTTTATTTAATCCACATTATTGTTTATGTTTATGACCATTAGGCATATGGAAAAAGTATGTTTTACTTTTTAAAGTGTTCTGCTTTCTAGTTTATGGTATTCTACACAGAAACGCATTTGCATGCAAAGGTCAATAACCTTAAAAGCAGAATACAGGATAAACACCTTAATTCGGACAATTAGACGTAAGAGATGTTTCCGAATTGGTTTGGATTAATAAAAAGTAGGCTAAAAGTGCATGAGTGGATTTTATACATAATATATGGGATCTATGTATATCTATAAATTAATAAAATCGCAGAACATTAGCTTTTTATATACTTTTCATATAAAACATTTAAATAAAATTTGTCATTAGAACCAGAACATAGTATGTACCGGATGTCCAAATAGGAAGGGACGCCGGCTATATCTCAGAAAATGTTTATCGCACAGCATTGGGAAAAAATAATTTTGGTAAAAGTGGTCAAGAGAAATTGCTGGAAATTATTTTAAAGTTTCTGAAATGGCCGCTAGGGGGCGAAACTGCAATTTTGAATCTAAAAAAGTGATATTTCTGTGAATTTTGCTATGTTAACCTAACAAAAAAATACCTAAACTTTAAAGTCGAGGATAATCTGAACCTTTTTGTTTGACAATTTTTGCTGTATCTCTAAAAATAAAGTGGTGGGGGTATTCAAAGGTTTCCGTAAAACACACCCTGTATCTTCGAAACGGCTAAGCCGATTTTAACAAACTTGAGCTAGTTGAAAAGAGCTATTCTTGGGCTATAAATCTTAAAATATTTGAAGTTTTGTTAGTTTCACGTGTCGCCGCTAGAGGGCTTTTTTCGACATTCCGACAGAAATGGTTAATTTTCTCAAAAAAATTAAAAGCATTGGTATATGTTTTTTTAATGAAAAATTAGCTAAATAATGCCTAAACAAGCTCGCGAAAACCGTATCTCGATATCTTGTTCCTTACCTAAAATTTAGGCCAAAGAAAATTTTATACGTTAATATCTCAAAAACTATAAAAGCTACAAGAAATTTTATAAAACATAAATTGTGTAGTCTTACAAAACCTCTAATTTAGGTTAAATAATCTTTTCATTTAAATGGAGTACTTTACGAGTTATAATCAAAAAAGCGAATTCTAGGGGTATACCTACTAAACCTGAAAATTCGATTTTTGATTATAACTCGTAAAGTATAGCATTTAGACAAAAATATTTCATAACCCAAATTAAAGGTTTTGTAAAAATACATAATTTATTTTATGTAATATTTCTTGTAGCTTTTATAGTTTTTGAGATATTGACGTATAAAATTTTCTTTGGCCTAAATTTTAGGTAAGGAACAAGATATCGAGATACGGTTTTCGCGAGCTTGTTTAGGCATTATTTAGCTACTTTTTTATAAAAACAAAATTATACCAACGCTTTTAATTTTTTTGAGAAAATTAACCGTTTTTGTCGGAATTTCGAAAAAAGCCCTCTAGTGGCGACATGTGAAACTAACAAAACTTCAAATATTATAACATTTATAGCCCAAGAAAAGCTCATGTCAACTAGCCCAAGTTTGTTAAAATCGGCTTAGCCGTTTTTAAAGATACAGAGTGCTTTTACGGAACTTTAAATACCCCCCACCACTTTATTTTTAGAGATACGGCAAAAATTGTCAAACAAAAAAGGTTCAAATTATCCTCGACTTTAAAAATTGGGTATTTTTTTGTTAGGTTAATATAGCAAAATTCACAGAAACATCACTTTTTTAGATTTAAGATTGCAGTTACGCCCCCTAACGGCCATTTCAGAAACTTGAAAATAATTTCCAGCTATTTCTCTTGACCACTTTTACTAAAAATATTTTTTCCCAACGCTGTGCGATAAACATTTTCTGAGATACAGCCGGCGTCCTTTCTTATTTGGACACCCGGTACATATGTAGTACTATGTGCATATAGGGTGGCCCAATAGCCCGAGGAAAATATTAAGAAAAGTTATTATAAAAGCTTTATGGAAATAATTCAAAAAATTTATGGCTGTGAAGTTATGTTTCTTTTTTAAATTACAAACTATTTTTTTCTATACAGAAAGGGATGGTACGAAATTCTGCATATGGACACTATTCTATTTTAAAAGGTAATGATGCAGTGCAGCAAGCTAACAAAATGAATTAGGAAAGGAGGCGGCCTCTGGTCACTAAGGGAATAATATCAGTTTCAACTGGAAAATGCCCAAGTGAGTCCGGATTATCAAAGCGCATCTGGATTATCGAGGTGGGTCCGGATTACTGAAAATTCGGATTATCAATTGTCCTAATTAATGTGGTTGTACTGTACTGAAGTTACCTTTATAATTAAATACAGCAACTAGAAGTTTCAGTACTAAATACAATTTTGCACATACTTTAAAAAATAGTAAATCTATATTCTAAAAATATTACAAAATACTGAAAAATTAACCGTCAAATAAAGCGCTAAAAAAAAACAGAATAACCATTTCGCAAATAATTTAACCTTTAGTGTCAAATCAGGATGTTTGTTTTTCTTTACGATATTGTAATATTTTTGATATAAAAGCTAGATTTGTGCTTATTCTTGACACACAAAGGGACGGACGAACGAACGCAACAAAATTATTGGAAATCAGTGGAGCCCTAAAAAGCTTATTAATAATCAGCTTGTTTAGAACGGCAGCAATATACGACTTAAATTATAAATTCATTTTCTTTTCTGCCTTTTTTAGTCGAATTACTAACCCTATTACATTTCTCGCTCAACCTTTTAAGTAATCCTGTGTCCCCAAGAGGATATCTTCCTTATAAAGGACGACTTAAGCTTAAGAAGCCATTATTCTTACCGCTAAAGTTTTCTATTTCTTATTCTCCTGTACTGATAAAGTCGAACTTTTATTTGAACAAATGCACAGGATTTTAGTGGGATTTTTCTATTCGGCAGACACAATTTTTTGAAGTAAGCAGGAAAATAAGATATTTTTTTATTGTTCTGGTGAGAGGGAGGTATAAGATATAAAAGCGTTGTACCTCAAGATTTTTGTAGATTTTATTGTTTCGGGGTGTAAATAATATTAGTTTTTCAATTTTATTGCTTTGTTAGTTTGTCTCTTATTCTGCTCGCTCCCTAGTTTAAATTGTTTTTACGAGAAAAACAAAAATTGCATACATCTTGGGTAAGTAAAGTGTAATTGTCTGAGTAGCAGTGGCGTAGGTAGATGATTATTGATTTACTCAAAGTATTAGAAACTTATTTCAAGTTTATTAAAGCCATATTTTAAACACGACTAAAAATATCTATTTAAATATACTTAATAAATTTTTTTTCTTGGGATAGTTTACCAAGGCCTATAGCTATTAACATCATTATTAAAATAATGCGACTTAGATTTTCGGAGATTTGGATAATGGAAAACCTCTGCGAGCAGTGGGTCTATGATCTATACCCAAGGAAGTTTAAAGGTGTATGGAAGGCCAATGCTATATTACAAAATTGTCCAGGTGTGCAGGGCAGCGGGAATAGGGGAATCGGCCACGCGGATTTTGCGCAATGAATCGGAGGGCAGGTTTGGACTTCCATAATTCTTTGTTACCATATATAAAGTTGACATCATCAAATGTCAAATTCAGACTAACCATACGTTAACTGTTTTTATTTTTATTTTTTACACAACATTGTTGGTGTATAAACGAAACTATTATAGAATATTTAAAATTATTGTATAATATTAGATTTAATATCATCTAATTTAACATGGAAAGAACTGAGGGCGTCACGTCACAGCCTTCTATTTAAATGGTTGATAGTTTTGGGAGTTTTGTATTTTTACCAAAAATCACTTACTTTAGATTTGTAATCAGCGCCTCTGTATGCAAAAAGTCATCAAAATCGGCAAGGGTCAAGAAAAGTAAAAACTTACCATATTAAAATATGTTTTGGTTGTTTGTGTAATGTATTTTATAAATGTATAATTTGTATAAAAGTACAATAAAATAGTGTTACCTTATGCAGATAACATTAACATATTTAAAAAGAAGTATAGAATTTTTTACATAAGATTTTTTTTATATCGTCAGACAGTCCACTAAAGGCTAAAGCTTCAATACTAACGTACCATTAACTACACCAGACATAAATATTTGGAGAAGGAAAAACTTCTGCGGCTAGCAGATTAAAGTCTAGATACTCTGGGGATGATGGAACAAAGAAAGTGGAAGGTTCGGGGCCTTTTAAGTTGGACTGTAAAAGGATGCATAAAAGTAACACTACGTGTTGCTCTGTTGGAAGCTGTCAGAGGAATTATACTTGTCAACTTCTTGGAGCAGAAGCCGTAAAAATTCCTACAAAAATGCAATACATCCGCTTGCATACATACATACACGCTTACAGAAAAGGAAGCTTTTCTGTAAGCGTGAGATCATTAATAAGACGAACAGATCTTTTTTAAATGGAACCAAGAATGATAAGAGTTGTAGGAAATAGCATTGTAGAGAGTATACAGATTAGGCGGATAGAAATACTTACTGGCTTGAAAGAGGAATCCAAGCTTTTTTAAAGTAGCTGAGGCTATGGATGTAATGTGTTTGTGTCAGATAAGGTTTTTCTCAAAAGTAACGCCAAAATGAATAAATAATTTCTTTTCGCGACACCGAACATGACTGTGTCTTTGAGCATTAAACTGGACAAGATTTTTGAAGTCCCAATTCAAGATTAGTTTATGGTTTTGTGAAAGTGATTTTGCATTGTTTTCCTAATTAGGGGTATTTCGGGTATGTTACCCTTGGATTTGCAAGACAAAACCATACAACTTTCAGGCATTTTGTTATGATATTTTAAGTAACAAACAATAAACCCAAAATTCTAGTTACAATTAAATAAACCAATAATCACTAAAATATGAAGGTTTTTATCAATCCAAAAAACTCTGCAACAAAAAAATAAAATCACACAAGGCAAAACAATCGAAATTAATACGGCGCAAACGACAACAAAACATTTAATTCACAACGGCTCTGTCAAAAGGTAATGTGTTGCCTACCTACAAACTGTGTGTCGGTAGGCATCACATTACAATATTTTGGGGAATTTTGTTACTGCGCAGAATCGTCGTGGCCGCTCATGACAGTTATTTTCATAGTGGGCTGGACATTTTTTGATCGAATGGGCCATAGTATTGGGCTTCCATAAACCTTCAAACTTCCTTGTCTAGACCATTTGGCAGTAAAGGAAACAAAAAAAGTGGAAAATTTGGGGTCTTTCAAGTTTTAGAGTACAGGGATGCATAAGAGTGGAACTTTGTGTTGCTTTGTTGGGAGCTGCTAGAGAAGAAGTTATATGGGCTAAATCTCCACCGCAGAAGCCGTGAAAATAAATATACAAGAGTTACAGGTCACCTACAGCCTGTGAGTGGACAAAAAAAGAAAGTTTTAATGAACGTGTGGAATCATTATCAAGGCAAACAGTTCCTATTTCAATTTAATCAAAAAGGCTAAGAGTTGTGGTAGCTAATGCTACGTTTTTAAATAAGCTACCAGAGGGAGAGTCAAGAGGGAACACACTTTTGGTAAACCAGGATTTTTACACCAAAATTTAAAGTGTTATAAAAAACACTAAAATTGATTTTGCTTGCCCTTGAAGTGTCACTTACCCTATATAAGTTTCTGGTTTATAAATTTCCCATAAATTTTACGCACTCCATAACGTTTACGCAACCAAATATGCATATTAATATAAAAACATACCATAAAAAAATAATAATATATAAATTATATTATATTATTTCCCAGGGGAACTTTGAGGATTTTTAACTCGGAGGAAAAAGATTAAGCTTAAAAATATCGTGGATACTATAAATAAAAAACTAGCATATTTTTAATCTATTCTGTCTATTATTAACAAAAGAGTGACTAATGATGTAAAAGAGCAAATCAGGGATAAATGTTGATAATGGCTGCCAGTGTGTTATCCATTTTTCCCCAATTTACATGCAAAAAATTATCAAAAAAAAATGTTTTTTTGTAACTCTCCTCTTTATTTTAGCATTTTTTTTTACAGAAATATAAATTGAAAACAGGTTGAATTTCTGGTTGCATATTCCAAGATCAAAACATAGTAGCAAAAACATTTCGTTACAATGAGAATTCCACATATGGGCGAAAGAGAATCAAAATAGCTAGCTAAATCAGGTCAGAAGGTTTTCAAGTAGGCAGAATAAAAGGAATAAAATAAAATAAAATAGGTATCGAAAGAATATTTTTTGCCAGCTTATCCGTATAAAGTATAACTGAGAAACATTGCCTTCTTGGGGATTTTGCATATATCTGGCCATACAGTCTCTAACTTGGAATGAACTCAATAATTAAAAAAAATATATATTAAAAAAAAACTTGGACCCTTCGATTAGAATTTTTAGTTACATTTTCTATGCAAGAAATATTTATACAGTATATCCTAAATTTGAGGTATGATGATATCCATGATTTTTTTAAGCCAAAACACAAGTTTTTTTTTATTTTTTTAAAGCGCAGATAAAGTTATACATAATTGCTCAATTTAAAATTTTTATTTTGTGTTGTTTGCAAGATATTAAGTAACAAAAATTTACATAAAAAATAAACCATATTTTATTAACATTAATAATGTTTTTTCAGTGCATGCTGCAAGTTTGGGGTAAAGGATTTTCGACCCTCGCGAAGCGATGTAATTCAAGCTTTTTCCGAGCTGCTGTGGCTACGGATATGATATAATATGCTTGTGCCAATTAGGAAATATGAAAATTAACTGAAACCCTATTCATAGAGGGAAACTTTTTATCGGGATAGAAATATTTTTTTACCCAAATTTGGAATAATGTTAGCTCTTTGAAATAAAATTAATTGTTTTAAATTATTGAAAAACAATTACAAAGAAACAAGAGTTCTGCAAGAGGAATGCTCACACTTTTTTCGGTAGCACAAAAATTAGTACAAGTGGACCGTTGAAAAGAGTATTTGGATGAGTTTAGTCCTGATCCTAGACTATTTTTGTACTTAGTCGAAACCAAAGGTAAAACTATGATATTGTTTTATAACCTTTTGTCAAAAAAAGATTCAATGGAACTGATAAAACCAGAAAAACCTTACCCAAAAGAAAAAAAGTGTCACCATTTTTTGGAATTCGCAATAAATTGTAAGTTAACTTTAAAGAAGAAACACACCCGTAAACGCAGAGATTACACATCTCTACTATACCGTCTGCGAGACGCTAATAGCGAAAACTATTGGAAAAATATTTGAAGTTGTGGCGACAATAAAGCTGCACAACACTGAAAAGATTTCGGGATCTTAAGATTTAAAAAATTTCTTTACTTTCTTAGTGAAAAATACAAATGCAAACTGTAAAAATTCAAAATTACTTACTTTTTTAAATATATATACGACGTCAAATGTTGTCCTGGCCCATTGTCACCTTTTCAAAACTCGTGCCGCACAACCTCCCATTTGTTGTGCAAAACAAACTGCATTCAGTGCAAAAAGTGCAACTTCGACTAACGATGAATTACAAAAACCTGCCCCACGTTTACCGACAGTTTTAAAAATTCTTCCTAGTTCCACACCAGTGGAAAAGTTTTTCCTTAACGGTTTTTCGCTTAAATAAAGAGGGGAAAAAAGAAAAAAGTCAGCTGCAGGTGTTCATTAGTCACACGACAATGCGCCAGTACATTCATCAGTTAAAAGGCGGCAGTTAGGTAGTGGAAACCTTGTTATGTAAACTAGCCGCTCCGACCTGACAAAAAAGGAATGGGATTTGGTATGTAAATTTACATAAGTATTCTAATTATCTGTGACAAATTAAGAAAGGTATGCCCAGTGGTTTTGAGATATTTGATTTTGAAAATTGTCCAGTTCACTTCTCATTGACTGACTGACTCACATATTCATTCATTTATTCACTCATTGACTCATCAAACTTATGGGGCCTTTCCCATAGAAGTAGAATTTTAAAATATGGGATGTAAGTAGGTTTTGAGACAAAAGTAAAGAAAACATTCTAAAAACTGTATACTTTTACTCAAAACGCCCTGAAACAGCGGTAATATCTTATATTTAGGGGGTATTTTGAAAGTTTTTAATCTGATTGATCTTAAGTTTGTAGGGTCATAATTGTCTTAGAATTTAAAATGCAGGAAGAATTTTATTGCACTTATTAGTAGTGAATAAATGAGAGTAGCTCCTCCTCCTCCTCCCATGTATCACATTTTAAACCACCTCCTCCTATCAATCACATTCTAGGCACCTTTTATGTATCACATTTTAACCATCTTATCTGATGTATCACATTCTAACCAATTTATCCCCTTTTTTATTTACTGAAGAATAAAAACATGTGTGAAGCAAAATTTTGACTCAGTTTAAAATTTTATATAGTGCACAATATGCTCAAAGCATCCAGAAAAAGGTCAATAAGTCAGTTAATAAAAAAACAGTTTAAAAAAGTGCAATTGAATTACCAATATGTTTGAAAATGATTAAAACAAACTAACTAAAACAAATAAATGTAGTCATCTTTTTTGTTAAAAATGTATTGGGAATGGTCTAATTTAAAGAATTTTATATGATCAACTCATATTTTGTGAAACAGGTAACTTATTAAGTTGGAAGATTTAGAAGTTGATAAGATGAAAACAGTTTGGAGGCAGAACTTTTCGAATTTTATTTATTTAATATCATTAACATCTTTCTTTCACCAATTTATTAATATAACATTTTATTATAGTTATTTTGTTCTTATAATTTATATAAATTAATATGGCACAAAAAAATATTATTGAAGAAAATTTAAGTGATAAAGAGGATTTTAATGATAAAAGGATTTTAAAAAATTGCAAAATTTATTTATTTTTCACAATGGCAGTAAAATGAATATTGCCAAATTTAGATATTTGCTAAAAAATAATACAAATACGGTAATCCCAATTGAAGATAAAAGCGGTAATTCAGATTTGGATTGCGATTCTTGTATTTGTATCATTTTAGCAAACATCTAAATTTGGCAATGGTCATTCACTTTCATTGTGAAAAAAAATAATTTTGCAATTTTTTAAAATCTTTTATATTAAAATCCTCTTCATCACTTAAATTGTCTTCAATAATATTTTTGGTGCCATATTAATTTATATAAATTAAAAACCAAAAATAATATAATAAAATGTTATGTTCAATAAATTGGTAAAGAAAATGTTGATGACATTAAATAAATAAAAATTTAAAATTTTCCTCCAAACTGTCTTCATCTTCATCAACTTCTAAATCTTCAACTTAATAAGCTTACCTGTTTCACAACATATGAGTTGATCATATAAAATTCTTTAAATTAGACCATTTCCCAATACATTTTTAACAAAAAAGATAACTACATTTATTTGTTTTAGTTTGTTTTGTTTTAATCATTTTCAAACATATTGGTAATTCAATTGCACTTTTTTTAACTATTTTTCTATTAACTGACTTATTGGACCTTTTTCTGGATGCTTTGAGCATATTGTGCACTATATAAATTTTAAACCGAGTCAAAAGTTTGCTTTACACATGTTTTTATTTTTCAGTAAATAAAAAAGGGATAAAGTGGTTAGAATGTGATACATCAAAGAAGGTAGTTAGAATGTGATACATGGGAGGAAGTGTTTAAAATATGATTGATAGGAGGTGGTTTAGAATGTGAAATATGGGAGAGTCACTCTTATCTATTCACTACTTTTATTGAACTCAAAAAAATAACACAGAAAGAAAGGAAAATAGAGAGAAATACTGTTAAATAAAGGAAAAGATCCTATCTAAAAATATCGGCCTTCTGAATTTCTTTTTTAACTTGGCAATAAATGGTTTAATACATATCTGTCTGTATTAAAGAACAAAATGTCTTCACTAATAAAAAAAAAACATTCATTGATACAGACAATGCAGAATATAACTTACCAAGTTAAAAAAAACTTACATAAGTTGTTCGCTTTAATATAGTTTTACACATAATCAGACAGTGGTACATAAAGTTAATTATTACACACTTTTTTGTTTAATACTTATATAATGGTTTACATTTTAACACCCTAGGGTTGTCCCTTTATATTTTTAAACCAACCTTTTAACGCCATCCGTAAAATTCGAAAATGGCAATTGCTTCCGGACTGGCCTGCGCGTTTAAGCACCCTCACAAATAAACGTAAACTTAAAGGCAACAGAATATGTCTTAAAAGTTTACTCTGGTGGAAAGGACGACGCCCAGGCTTAATAATAAAGAACTTAAGATGGGAGAGTGTTAAAGAAAGGCCCAGACCCTCCTAAGGTTGGCGTAAAAGCCAGGAAGCATATTTCCTTGATATATTTAGGGGTGCTTTAGAAATTCAAACTCTTTTTTACACCTTTTTTGGGTGTCCATTTAAACGATATTGCCTATAAAAGTATACTTTATTTGTTTAAGGCAGTTAGAAAAATTCTTACGTTTGCATGACACTACTACATCTTATACCCAAGATGGTTCATGACCACAGTTAATATAAACAAGTATAATAAATAATTTTTGGTTAAAAGCATTTTAATATGATCTTTTAATAACTCTAAAACTTCATCACTATGGGTAATTTGTAAAGTAAATACTGTTCCAGTGAGCGGCTAAAATATGGAGCAAATTCATTTAAACATTAGAAATTGGGTTTAAAAAAATGCTTACACACGTCTATTGTAATTATTTCTTGCGCATTTTTTGCACTAAAGAAAAAATATATAGGGCGCGTCAAAAAGTAGATTTTGATACCAAAGTTGATTTTTTAACGGAACACTATTTTTTAAAATCTATTTTCTGAATTATTTGTTAATTTTTACGCATGATTCATGTAGCATATCCCATACTTACCTTTAACTCATTTAAAGCAAAAGGAAAAAACACAATCCAATTTTAGAGACATACCTTTAGAGGAAAAATAGGGTTCATTTAAATAAAACTTAATAAATTAAAATTTTTATTGGATATGGAGACAAAACAAGAACTTAAAAAAAGATGGTAATTTATTTAATACAAAATATTCAAAAAGGGCCCATTACAAGGAGTACAGTAAGTAAAATTGAAAGAAAATTTAGAGAAACAGGGACAGTCAAAGATCGTCTACGGCCAGGTCGGCCAAAAATTAATGCAAATACAAGATTAAACATTGTGTTAAATGTTGAGCTTCAAATAATGATGCTAGCTAACGAACAAAATCGCGTGTGTTTAAGAAAGAAAAGTATCATCCGTAAAAGGTTATGTTACTACGCGAGCTGAATGAAGATGCTTCTGCAGACTAGAGTTTTGGTTATGGTGGAAATGTGCAACAATCTTCAGATACTGTTTAGTGATGAAGCCACCTTTTGTTTAAATAAAACGGCAAATAAACAAAATATTAGATATTGGAACACAAATAATTCCCGTTGGATGAAAGAAAATCATACCCAACATCCTCTAAATAATGTTTTGGGACGGTTATTGGGCAGATAGGCGTATTGTCAAAAAGTTAATGGTGGAAATTTTAAACACCTAATAAAATAATTAAAACAATAAATAAAATAAGCAATAAAATGCTAAAACTTTTTAGTTTTTAAGTTTTATTCAGGTGCATCATTTTTACTTTTATTGTTTATTCCTTTATTAGTATTTAGTTCCTTGACTGTCCCTGTTCCTATAAATTTTCTTGTAATTGGCCTCTCTGAATATTTTGCGTTAAAAAATAAAAACCTTTTTCATATTCAATAAAAACTTAAATTTCAATTCGTTAAGTTTCACGTAAATGCGCCATAGTTCACTTTAATTACTGACACCAGTCATAATGACGATCCACTTACAAGGTTTCCTTTTTTACCCCTAAAGGTATGTACCCAAAATTGAATTGTGGTTTGTTCCTTTTGTTGTAAAAGAGTTAAAGACAGATATAGGATATGCTACATAAATCATGCGTATAATTTAACACAGAATTCGAGAATAGATTTTAAAAATAATGTTTCATTAAAAAAAACTTTAATATTAAAATCTTCTTTTTGACGCACCCTTTATAATTTTTCTTAAGTGCAAAAAATGCGTAAGAAAAAATTATGATAGATGTGTGGAAGCATTTTTTTTACCCAATACCTGATTTTTAAATGAATTTGTTTCATATTTTAGCCGCTCACTGTAGATTATATTATTTTACATATACTTTTTTAATAATAAATAGGTAAATATGTTATTACCAAAAAATTTACCAAAAATAACAATGGAATTTTAAATAAATAATTTTAAAAACCTGACAGAATAACAATATTCTGGTAAATTAAGATTATGTGGCAATTGTCGGTAGATATTGAATACTGAAAAAGGCAATTTTTTTGTCTCTGTTAAAAGCTGCTCGCCGATGATGATGTATAAAGCAGTCAAGTCGGAAGAGATTTAGGAACATTTTGGTAAAGATCATTCGCTACGAGGCAGACAAACGCTCGGTATATAAAAACATGTATGGTTTTCTTTAGGTTATCCTTGCACAAGCTATTTTAATCAAAAGATTAAACAGAAGTGCTTACTACGGTAAGCAAATTCTTAAACAATTCACCGATTGAGATTTAAAATGAGAAATAGAATTTCTTCAGTTAACTTGTTTAAGATTAAATACAAAACAATAATTGGTTTATGTAAAAAAATAGTTATTTATTTATATCAAATTAACGTTAAAAATTTAATATGAATTCAGTACAATACGCCGACCGACGAACTTAGCGGGCGACTACACACCACGACCACAAATAATGTCCTCTAAAATGCTTTGGCAGGTATAGTCTGTCTCAAAGTATACCGTGTTAGCTCTTGCCTTCATTTATGAATTATATGTACCTGCCGACAGCAATAAAACTGCGGATCGGTAGGTATTAAAGGACAGAACATTAGGGACGGACTTTAATAATATAAATATTTATAATTTATTGTTTATTTAGGTAAGTATAATCTTAAAATTACATTAAGAAATTAAATATATGCAAAGTTTTGATAAATTTATAACTACATTATCTATACATAATTACATTTTTAATCTAAATATCTAAATCTAATTCTGTTTCACTATCAGAGTCATCATTGAAATTAATTACAATAGGATTTATGTTGATTTGGATAAAAATGTAAGAGTCCTCAATTTTTATAATGTGCTGTAGTGAATTTTTCCAGCTCTCAACTGGTATGCTAGTAATTACATTTTTTATCAAATTTATAACACTGGGACTTAAAGTAGGTGTAACATTTTCTGCTCTGATCTTTGATTTTACTTGGTTCCACAAATGCTCTATGGGGTTAAACATACAGTGATACGGAGGAAGCCGTAAGACAGTATGCCCAGCCTGTTCAGCCAAATTATCACATACATATTGTTTTTAAATTGCATATAATTTAGGACTTCCAAAAGTTGCTTTTTTTTGTAACTAAATTCAAAATAAATATCATTTTCTAACAAAGATTCCTGGATTTCAGTTTTTGAATTTGATAAAGCTGGTGCTTTGTGTAGCAGACGGCTGTGGTAGCTTGCGTTATCCATGACAATTACACTGTTGTTTGGAATATTTTTTAAAGATAATTTTGAAATCAATTTTCAAAAAGTTCTGCACTTGTATCCTCATAATAATTCAAGCTAGAATCCTTAATATTCTTTGCAGACAACAGCAAGCAGTTTGGGACAAATCCGTCTTATGAACCAGCGTGTATTATGGTAATGCGTTTTCCTTTATTTGAAGGTGCTTTCGTCTGACAGTTTTGACTGGAATCAACCCATCCTTTGGATACTGTGTCGTATGTATCGAACCATGTTTCATCAAGGTAAATTATGGATCTGTTTTCTAACCTATATCTTTTAATTTCTTGAAGGTAATTAAATCTCCAAGTGCGTTATCTGTGCAATTCCATTACTACTTGTCTTTTGTCTATTTTGCGGTGTTTAAATCCCATTTTACAAACAACTCTATGGAGGTTGGCACGGCTAATATTTATATTGGTTTCGTCTTCGTCTAGCTTCTTTTTCAGTTTATCCAAGGTAGGAATAACTCCGCTTTCATAAAGACAATATATTTTCCTTCTTAATTAGGTCCTGATCACTATTCTCTATACGGTGAGATTGAAAATCACTACGTTTTTTTCTTTTGTTCAATTCTTCACTAATAATAATTTCGACGCGACTATAGTTATATTCTCGTAAAACAACTTTTTCGAAACGCACAGTAAAAACGGTTATTCAACAGTGCCACTAAAATATTAGCCAAAATATTTATATGCCTAATGGTTAATACTCAAAAAATACCTGGCCCACCCCTGCCCTTATGAACAAATGGGTTTACCCAATAACAATAGGTAATAAAATCGTTAAAGGTTTATTGGGGTATGGTCCGTCAAAAGCCATAACGATATACTTTGAGACAGACTATACTTTTACATCCACCTAGTAGCCCGGATTTATCATTACATGATTTCCATAACATTAGACCACTGAAAGAGGCATTGGGCAGCTCAAAATTTTAAGACGATAATGATGTTGGCGAGTTTGTGCATAAATTAAATATTCTGTAGAGGTGGCATTATAAAACTCTTACAACACAATTTGACTGAGGTAATGTTTTTTAAACGTTTCACGGCTACCACTACAAGATGGATCACAAATTTAGTGTAAAATAAAAATTACTTTTAGAACCTTTTTAAATAGTTATTAAAAAAATAGTTATATTATTAAAAAACTAAAAAACACTCTTTTATACCAAACCGAACTAAGAAGTAAAAAATAATTTTTAAATATAAAGAGTTTTTGTATCAGTAATAGAAAGTCTAATAACCAGTTATTATTAATTATTTGGAAATAAAATTGAAGTAAAAATTAAGTAATTAACAAAATAATTTAATTATAGTAAAAACGAGTAAGGTGCTTGATATTAAATGTTACAATTATTTTATTGGTAGCTATTTACATAATTAGAGTTATTATGAAAATATAGTAAATTGTACTCCACGCTTTTTACTGTAATTAAATTATTTTGTTAATAACTTAATATTTATTTAAATATTATATCAAATTAATTAGTCATTATTAATTATTGGAATTTTTATCACTAACCCAATCAAATTGTTATTTAAAATAGGGCCCAAGTAAGCATAAAATAGGCTATTTAGTTTTATTGTTTTAATTGGTCTATTAGGGTGCTAATAACAGTAATCTGTGTTTTCCCACCAAAATTTTTGATGGGAGAACTTTTGGCAGCCCAAAAACCACAAATTTTTTAGACTTTTTTCAGTTTTTTCAATATATCTCGGAAACTAATAGTCTTATCATTTTTTTTATTTAGTACTTTTTTAAAGAGCATAAAATTTCCTACAATTTTTTACTAACTAATGTTCCATCTAGCTTTAACAGCAAGCGAGCTACAGCCCGTCAAAAATTGTCTATTTTTGCCAACATTGCAATAAATCGCCAAATCCTCCAATTAACTCCTCTATATTTTATTATAACTCGCCCAAAGTATTATAAGAATCATAAAATATGGTTGAAAATGGTTGACTTAAAAATGCCCTAGCTTTGGTCTTTAAAGCGGAGGAGTGGGGGAACAGGCGTATCTAGAAGGGAGGGGTGACGCACAGTGTTACGATCTTATGGTATGACGGGACAAGAATCATAACTTTGATTACAAAATGCAATTTAAAAAAAAACAAAAAAAAGTTATCTACAGTCGCTTATACTTTATAGGGGTTTTTAAAGTTTTGGTATCACGACTGGGGTACCGTGTGTCCTTGTCTCTAAAATAATCTATAAATTCATTCAAAATGCAGGTGTTTTTTTCTCAAAAAACTCTTGGATCCGTCGATATTTTATTTTGGTTGGGGTTTTGGCATGATAATTTCATGTGTACAGTGTGGCCGAAATACAACAGAGCTTACTTAATTGAAAAATAAAACATATTAATATAAGTAAATAAATTTTAATATAAAACTACTTAACAAAAAAAAAACAATTCTTAAAATTAGCAATAGCTTGCATAATAAAATAAATAATCAAAAATGAATTATAAATAAAATTTCAGGTTTATTATTCTGAATCAGGGCTACTTGATTCTTCAATTAGTTTCAAGTTAGGAAAATCTAAAAAAATCGGGTAATTCACAGGATTTTTAATAAACACGTACTTTTCTAACTGAAAATGGAATTTGGTAGAGCTTTCCTTAGATTTAAATATTCTTAGGCTAGCTGGATTATATCAGTATTCGCAGATATTCTAGAGCACTTACGGATATTATTTAATCGAATTTTTCGACATTCTTAATGTTTTGCTTTCAAAGCATCCTCCGAAAGCTGACCAACTGGTAAGTCAAAAAATTCGATTATATTACACCCGTAAACTAATACCTTATGAACTGTACAGGGTCTTTGATCATATTTACGTGGCTTCTGGAGCCTTTATTTTTAAAGACAGAAAAAATCTTTTATATAAAAGTTGTAGGTTTTTTTCCATATTATCTTTTAAAATTATCAGTAAAAAAATATCGCAATAAAAAAATGAAAAAATATAGGCAACTTCAACTTTTTTAAATAAAACACCCTATATATTATGCGCTAGGATAAAAGATCTTTTTTTCTGATTTCAAATATATATACATTGATGATATTTGGATAAAGCCTTTTTGAGATACTTAAGCCTAAAATATAAATAAATTTAAAAAAAAATCATATTAGTATCAAGAAAGCTATGAAAACAATAAAATTGTTTTAATAAATTAAACGTATTGATATTGTAAAAAGTTAAAATTTATCATTTAAACTATTAAAAGTAGTTTGTATTGCTTTTTTGTCGATGGGCTATTCAGAAGAACAAAAAATCTCTATTATGCGTCTTTTTTATGGTAACAATAATAATGTGACGACAGTGCAAAGGGAATATTACTTATTATATCCTTAACAACGTGTACCATCTATAGATACTATGAAATACATAGTAAGAAAGTTCATTGAACGAAAAAGCTTTAAAATGAAGAAAAGGACTGCATCCTCGTTTTTTCAGGATAATTATTATACTTTTTTTATTGGACTTGCACTAACTACTTTTAATAATTTTAGAAAATCCTGAAATATTAATCTCGGATGCGGCATCTGAACTTAATAGAACAGATAATAAAATTTATTTAACCTTATAATTTTACAAATTTTATCCTTATAAATTTATATCCGTTCAGAACCTTCCTGAACAAAACATGCAGGACCGACCTAAGTTTGCATTGGAAATAGCTAGGTTTATGCAGCAGGATCCAAACTTTTTAAATAAAATTCTATTCACCGACAAGTCTTCCTTCACTTTAGAAGAAATGTTTAATCACAAAAATAAACATTATGGGTCCAGAGAAAACCCTCACCAAATTCAGCAACATAACAATTCTATTGTTTCCATGGCTTTCTTGATACTAATATGAAACTTTTTTATAATTTATTAATAATTTAACCTAACATATCTCAAAAACGGTTCATCCAAATATCATTAATGTATATATATTTGAAATCAGAAAAAAAAAGATCTTTCGTTGTAGTGCATAATATACAGGGTGTTTCATTTAAAAAAGTTAAAGTTGCCTGTATTTTTCCATTTTTTTATTGCGATATTTTTTTACTGATAATTTTAAAAGATAATATGGAAAAAATCCTATAATTTTTATTTAACACATTTTTTTCTGTCTTTAAAAATAAAGGCCCCAGAAGCCACGTAAATATAATCAAAGACCCTGTACTGGGCATATGGTACCAATTATATAATGATAAATATAATGTTCTTGTCTGATCTAATAACAATTTAAATTCATTTTAAATATTTTTAGCCAGATACTATGATTTTTAAAATTGAACAAAAGTTTTCAATTAATTCGCAATTTACTCCTGTGATTTCTGCACTTATTTGTGGGTTATGAAATATACGCCTAGCAATATTTCCATCATTTGTGGAGCCATACCCAGGCTTAGGTTTATCAATTATTAGACCCATTCTAAATTAAAATTCACTTTGGATTCTTTTTTTGTTGTTTTTAAATGCCAACTTTTAATTTGTAATCGATATGATATGTGCTGCAGGCACTCACAAAACGTATTCAACAATGTAAACTTGACAAACCATACCAAACACCGATAGTTTTCAATTTTAGGCGATTTACTTAAAACTGCAACTGAATCTATTTCCTTGGGTGTGGCTTCACAAATAATAAATACACTTTGCAGCGGAATTAGTTCCTGACAATTTATTTTAAACACTTCCATCAAACATGGTAAATAGCATTTCGTATGAAATTTTTACAGAATTACCTTTATAGATAAGCTCATAAACTTTTAATTCGTTTATTGATGTGTTGATAACATGTTGCTCATTTCGAACTAAGTATTTATTTTCTTTTATAAATACAAGCTTTATTGGCCTACTGCATAATATGGATGAAGGCCTAGGATTACACCAAATAAAATGTCATTAGTAATACAATCTATTAATTTTTTTGAACCACTCTGCATGCCTTCTTTCGAATTTACTGAGCGTTCGATTACATTCTTTCCACCACCTCTCAATTTTTATACAAAAAAAGACACCATTTTTTGCAATTTTTGATCAAAATGGGTAAGAAAAAATGGATAGGACTATTAGTTACCGAGATATATTGAAAAGACTTAAAAAAGTCCAAAAAATTCGTGGTTTTTGGGCTGTCAAAAGTTCTCCCATCAAAAATTTTGGTGGGAAACCACAGATTACTGTTATAAGCACCCTAATAGATCAATTAAAACAATAAAACTAAATAGCCTATTTCATGCTTGCTACAATGTACTATTTGATTGGGCTACACTGTAACAGAAACTCTTTATACTTAAAAATTATTTGTTACTTTTTATTTCGGTTTGCTGTAAAAAGTGTGTTTTTTCTAAATTTTTAAAAATATTGAAATTAAATTAAAAGTTATAGTTAAATTCCCATTTTTTTATTTTGAATTCACTTTGTATTTATTAACAGGTAAGCTAAAGTGATTTATTTTATTAGATTTTAATTTTTAAGCACAAACGCTTTTAAAAATAAAAAAGGTTATGCATGGAAAAACACCTTTAAAAGGTTTAATTTTGCTAGTAAAGATAGTTTAAACCGTAACATTACATCGCTCTTCCTGTGTCGGTGCAATTAATTGGCCATATTATTTTACTTTGGATTTTTAAGAGAGATTGAATATTTTCATAAGACGTATGTTTATGTTATTAAATAATATTTATTTAAAACGAAAGAATGACATATAAACTTGTAAGCACACTTTCGAAGCAAATTCTAAAAATTGTAAGCATACACTTTCTCCCGGGCTGGCTTCGGTCGGAAAACAAACACTGAAAATGTCAAGCACTACTATATAAAATGTATCAAGGTTTAGTCGACCGAAGCAAATGCGAAAATCTTGTATTTTTCGATTAGATTTGGTGCCATATTCGAAATTCCTTACGCCATATATTTCTTATATCAAATTTAAATCTTGTGGCGTAAAATTGAAAAAAAAATTATCCGGGGTTTCTTTTTTGGCAATAAATATATTCAAATACGTACTTTGTATATGATGGTTTAAAAAGCAAATTGAATTTTAGTATTGTGTGCATTTTTAAAATAGAAATGTTAATAAAGTTACTTTAAGTTTATGATTTTTGTTACAACCAGCAGCTATAAAAAAGATGAAATTAGAGGCTTTTTGTTTATTAAAGATAGTATACTAAGTAACAAAGAAAGGTAAATAACTTGTATGTCGAACCTTATTTCAATAAGAATATTCATAAATACTACCTTGTTGGCGTTTTTATTTACAGTATGGTAGATTAAAGCTTTATATTTACCTACCCCTTAACTTTTCGGTTTTTTAGACTGATTTTAGATCGGTCCAACTCAAATTTCACGAATGTTTTTCTTCATTTGTAGTTTAAAATTTAAAACGTTTGTTTTAAAGTATTTTAATTAAAAAAAAAACAAAATGCTTTAGTACGTAGGCTTGGTCATATTTATCAGCGTAGTGATTTTCTGAAAGAAGAGTTATGTGCTTACGTGGGGTAGGTGTGTATTAGAGAACTTGGAAGAAGAACAAATTAATATTTATATATTATTTTTAAAGGTTATTAGGCATGGATCCAAGAAGGACGATGACACCAGGCTAGGTGCACCGAAAGAGATGTGGGAAACACAGAGCGTCAAGATCGCCTGTTAAGACTCTTTACTTTTAAAAATCGCTTTAGTTCAACTGGGGTAATTAATAGTCTGTTGGAATGCATATAGTGTATCGATAAATAAGGAGTTTTGGTTTTTTCTTAACGTCCCCATTGGATGTTACCATAGACTCCCGACCATCGACTCAACCGGCTGCAATGGTGCTAAAATAAACCTCTGTATGATATTCTTCTTCTTCTTCCCTGAGAGCCGTCTTGATTTACTACCGGAGGCAGCGCAGCCTCTTAGGCTTTTTGTGCCTAATCTCCCATTATCTTTTATACCAATCCTCCCATTAGTCTTGTTCCTTCTACGAGTCTGTATAACCCCGAGACTGGTTGGTTGATGTATTCATGGGCTCATTTTCGGTTGCCCAAATAATGCCTGTCTTTTGTGATTTAACGCTTCACATGGTAGGCTGTTTCTTCTTCCTCGACGCACATTCTGCAACTTGGATCCCCATTGCATGAGCCTATTTTGTGTAGGTGCCCTGTTAGCAGACCTACTTTTATGCGAAGCCTTTTCCTACTTTGTCTGAGTACTTCTTTCTTTGTTCTTTTGGGTGTGTTCTTTATAAAGCCTATTTCAGGTCTTATTCTACTCATGCTAGACCAGTATTCCTCGTGTTTGTCTCGGATCAGTTCCTGGTTAGCCCACGTGCTGTGGTTTCGGTCACTTTAAGGGCAGGTTTTGGTCCGAAGTATGGTGTGAATGATCAGGAATGGTACCAGGTAATATTTAGTGATAAATTTCTTTTGCGTAAGTTTAAATGACTTTCTAGCAATGGTAAAAAGGTGACGTGATAGGATACTTAAATTAAGGATTGATATGGAAAGACGGACTGGTAAACTTAGAGCAGCCCCCGTAGACTCTGACAGCACTTCGACATTAGTTAGAGGTAGGGTGGAATAAGATACTCCAAAAGAATATAGAGAATCTGGACCCCTTGTTAGATCAGTGCCCAATGCTTTGGGATATAATTAAATTAAGCTGTGTTATTAATCATTCGATTTGACTAAATACCTAATCATTTATTGGCTATTGCTTGCTATACATGTAAGCATAAAATTATAAGTCTGTCCCCGTTTCTGCTCAAAACGCTGGAAAAAATTGTGGATAGATACATAAGGGATAATATACTATCACTATACCCTTTAAGTAACCGCCAGTATGCCTATCAATCAGGAAAGTCTACGGACTCCGCTCTGGATGATCTAAGCAGACTCCTGATAAAGTCAATCGATGACAAAGAGATGGCGCTTGGCACATTTCTAGACATAGAGGGAGGGAGCGTTCAATAATGTGCCAACAGGATCGTTAATGAAGGCTCTCACACGAAGAAACATTCCGCCCACCATATGCTACTGGATAGAAGCCAGCCTAAGAAACGGGGTCATTAGATCCACCTTGGGCGAGGACACCATGGAGGCTAAGGTGGGAAGGGGCTGCCCACAAGGAGGTGTTCTATCACCATTATACGGGGCGATCCTAGTCGACGACCTTCTGGCAAAATTGGCCAAAGAGAGGTTCCACTGCCTCGGCTACGCAGACGACATTGTGATCGTAGTTAGAAGCAAGCACTTGGACGTTGCTTCAGAAAGAACGCAAAACGCACTGAACATCGTAGACGAATGGTGCAGGGAAGAAGGCCTGTCGGTTAATCCACAAAAGACCGTTATCGTTCCCTTCACAAGAAAAGAGCACTAAGGGCACTCAGATGTCCAAAGCTCAATGGAGTGGAAATCCCCTTCTCAAAAGAGGTCAAGTATCTAGGAGTCATTTTTGACCAAAAGATGAACTGGGAACCACACCTCAACAAAGTTGTTCAGAAGGCAAAAATCGCCCTCGAGAGATGTCGCAGGCTTTGTGGAAAAAGCTGGGGACTTAACCCAAAGATGAACCTGCGGTTGTATAAAATGGTAATAAGACCCATGATAATCTACGGCTCAGTTGCCTGGTAAGAGGCAAAGGCTAGAGGTACGCATCACAGCGTGAGAAACCCACGACAACCTGGAAGTGCTGCAAACCTGCCGCACTGCACATTTACTAAGGGAGAAGTAAAAGCCGGTAGCCCTGAAGGCTCAAACGGGTCAAATCCAATTTGGACATCAAAGGATCTCAAGAATGAGAACCAAGAGGTCAGCTCCAATTTTAGGGACATCAACCGTTCATCTTCAAAGATTGGTGAACCAGATAGGAGCTATGGAAGAATGCCCTCACAGTCAACCGATTTCATCTTCAACAGATGGCTTCGATGTCAACAGATAGGGAGTGAGAAGTCATCGGACATCTTTCGATGGTAAGAACAGGAAGTGCCTCAGTAGAAAAGATAACCTTAAGTCTTGGTCAGCACGCCACGGTTTTCCAAGCGGAAATCGCAACAATAATGCATTGTGCCGTGCTGATTAAGAAAAGGAGTAAAGGAAAAACACGCCAAGCGGCCCTGAAGGCCTACAGTTCTCCAAAGTTCCAAACTAGTGGAGGGCTGTATACAGGCCCTGGATAAAGTCGGCTTGGCAAACAAACTTACGGTAGCCTGGGTACCAGGCCACGAGGGCCACCCAGGTAACGAAGAGGCCGACGACCTAGCCAAAAGAGGATCAGCCATGGAAATGATAGGCCTTGAGCCATTCTGTGAAATCTCGGCAGGCATCCTTAAAGCATCTATAAAGAGCTGGGTAGACAGAGAGTTTCAAAGCTGGTGGTTACAAACACCAGGACAACGACAGGCAAAGCAGTTTATTAAGACCTGCTCGGCCAAGTTTACCTCGGACCTACTGAGCCACAGTCGTAAAGTCGTAAGGATAACGGTGGGTCAACTAACAGGACATTGCAAACTCAACAAGCACCTGGAAAGAATAGGCCTGGTGAAGGATAGCCTGTGTAGGATCTGCCAGGAGGCTGAAGAAACAGCCGTACATGTGTGGTGCCACTGTGAAGCACTATGTAGGCTTAGGTTTACTAGGCTTGGTGAGGAAAAGCCAAAACCGGCAAGATATATGGAGTGGCCAGTGTCAAGACTCTGGAGTCTAGTTAAGAAGACGGGCCTGGACAAGATACTCTAAAGAACGATAGGAGAAACCACAATAAATCTGGCAAGGTTGCAGTGGTGACAAAATTTGTCCTATAGTTTATGTAAACAAGTAATTAGTTTTTTATTTAAATAAACCTTAAGGGTTAAATATTCTTATGGTTACAGCGACCAAAAATTAAATACATAAGGCTTTTGAATATATTAAAAAAAGGTAAGGTTAAAGGGATTTTATTGTTTTATGTGTTTAATTGACCACAAAATATAAAAAACCGCAAAGTGCTACCATAAATTTGTCCACTCCTATTTTTTTAAAAATTTAAACTTAAATTGTATGCACTTTTTGCACATAGACGTTAACAGAAAAGTTGTTTAAAATTAAATTTCTCATTAAAATGTCACCTTTTAAAGGCAAAACAAATATTTTGCCAAGACATATTAAAAAAAACAAAACAGGAAAGAATGAGAAAAAAAAGTTTTTTTATTTTTCAGATTTTGCCCCATAACTTTTTTGAACGTAAATTTAGGTAGGTATTGCGTTACAGAATAAAAACTTATTTTGTTTTTTTAAATGGCCTTTAATAAAGGTCTTTAGGATTTGTGGTAACCAAGATAATATATGAATTTTTAAAATTAGCAAGCCTAATTGTTTTTTTTAATTTTAATTTTTTTCAAACCTCATTCTATAACTTGTTTTTCTGTGGATTTAAATATTTATTAAGGTCGTTAAATAAGCTTCCATTTTCATTTCATTATTTAATATATCAAAATCAACAGGAAAAAAAGTTATAGAACAAAGTTGGAGAAAAAATTATTTAAAATTATTTCATATAATAATTAAATTATAAAATAAATATAAAAAAAAAGAATGAGACTAGCCAACTTTAAAAAATCATACCTAGGTTACTACGAATCCTAGAGACTTTCACCCAGAACCGTTTAATAGAATATGATAAAAGCGATAATCCAGTTATAGGGCAAAAGTTAAAAAAAAAACTGTATTTTTTACTTTGTTTTGCTTCGTTTTTAAAATATATTTTGCCAAAAAAATTTTGGGATTTAGAATGTGACATTTCTATAAGAAATTTAATTTTGAACCACTTTTCTGTTATTGTTTATTTACAAAAAGTGCATATAATTTAGATTTAAATTAAAAAACCAAAAATTGGACAAATTTACCCCAATCTCAAAAATGCATCCCTTTAAAGTTTAGCAGTCCGCGGTTTTTTCATATTTTAGGGTTGAACATAGGAAATAAAGTACATGATCAATTTATAGCCTACTAGTGAAATTTGGTTTGGTGTCGTTTGCTTCTTTAGAAAAAATCATTTGCATGGCAACATTAGTGACGCAACGCTTACAGTCAGTTTGTCTCAAAAAGTTATATTCTTAGTCCGCTGGTGCCAGCGTCAAATAATTTTACTAACTGCCTTTTTATTACTGTAGGTCTATTTTTTTAAATGTTAAAATATTTAAATATATATTAAACTTGTTGAGTTTCCTACGAACCTTCCATTTTATAACTGTTACTTTTCTTAAGACACCTACTGATTGATCGTCTTCTGCCGTATAATTTAATCACTTTTATGTTTAACCTTAATTGCATAACTCTTCTCAGTTCTAAAATTGCGACGGATTAAAACTTATGAAATCGTGATAATTCCGTCCCAAGGGTTTTAATATTATTTCAGAGAGAGGACAAGACCTACTTTAGAACTGTTTTGCATTAGATGCGAACGATCCTTGGTATTAACGACGTACTTAAACTTCACGGTATTTGTTTAACGGGTAAATTAGAAAAGGTTTCTTTATTACCATATTGAGATTTTTTTATAATAAATTACTAATAGTTTGTATTTAGCATACCATATGAAAAACTTTTTTTTTATGTCCAACTCAAATATTATATATTGATATATGAAAGTTTCTAATGCCCTCGGGCATTAGGAGATATAAATAGGAAAAATCAAAGTAACAAGTTTTTATTACCAAAAAAAGTTGTTTATTATTTATGAATAAACAGTTATGAAATGACCCAGTATTCCGTGATTTTCACTTTTTGATGTTGATGGTCTCGTTAATAGTATTTCAGCTAAAAATTTTAAAATTTTGTTTTTAGAGGATATACTGTCTTTCAAATATCTCTCAACCACAACTGAACTTTTTCAACCGCCATGTCTTTTTAATGTGGTCAAGTTCGCCCCCGCGTATCCCAACAAAGTTGCAGAGGTTCTGCGTAAACAATGACCAGTATACTTGTCCGCATCAATTAGATCCAGGTATTTTGCAATAATGGAAGGAACCTTGCCTTTGGAGTTCTTTCCAACTGGCTGTAAAAAACAACGACGGTTACGGTGACACAAAAAGAATCTATTGATAATGCAGTTCGTCGGGCGTAAAGACCAATAAGTTCTCAGTAGCTTTAAACAACCCATCTCCTTCTCATCAATAATTTGAAAACACGCTGTTCATCGGTCTTTATTTCGGGAATATTAACTATTACTATAGATCCTCTATCTTCTATTTGTTCAACAACATATTGAGTAGCTCTTGGCGGCGGCACCCACTAAATACACCGAATAACAGAGCCACTTTGTAGATCATAAAAGCTTCATTGGGAGCTTCACGGATGAATTTCAGCACTTTTTTTTGAGTAAAACTTTTCGATTTTTTCTCTTTATATCTTTTGGATCCTTGTTTTAGATGCTGGCCTAACTTGTAATATTTTGCAATGTCTATATTTTTAATAACTATTAATGTCTTCTTTAACGTTAAAAATTTCCTTTATAGGGAATTAGGAGTAAATGTTCCAGACTTTAATCGATATACATAATAAATATTTTAATATAATTTACAACAGCAATTTTAACATACCAATTCCTGGAAATATCCAAGTAGCACCGTCTCGGTAATAATTTTTACATTATTATTTTTTATTCAATCTCCAAACCTTTTATATTCCTAATTATAGGAGTATTTAGACTTTTTTTTGGGATAGGATTATCCAAAGCTTTAGCAGCATTCACAGCAATTCTATACGGAATCAACGCAAAATCCATTATTTTATATGAATTTAGCACAACAATGAACACTTAATACCATTGTTTATTTAGCAACTACATAGGTGAAAAACCTATCGTAATTTTAATAGTTCTTTTAATTAAACCTAAAATCATCTGAAGTAGGACATAAAATATTGCATGTATAGTATGTCTCAAAGTATACCGTGTTAGCTCTTACCTTCATTTATGGATTATACCTGCCGACAGCAATAAAACTGCGGGTCGGTAGGTATTAAAGGACAGAACATTAGTAACGGACTTTAATAATATATAGATTTATAATTTATTTTTTATTTAGGTAAGTATAATCTTAAAATTACATTAAGAAATAAAATATATGCAAAGTTTTAATAAATTTATAACTGCATTATCTATACATAATTACATTTTTAATCTAAATATCTAAATCTAATTCTGTTTTACTATCAGAGTCATCATTGAGATTAATTACAATAGGATTTATGTTGTTTTAAATAGAGATGTAAGAGTCCTTCATTTTTATAATGTGCTGTAGTGAATTTTTCCAGCTCTCAACTGGTATGTTAGTAATTAAATTTTTTATTAAATTTATAACACTGGGACTTAAAGCAGGTGTAACATTTTCTGCTCTGATCTTTGATTTTACTTGGTTCCACATATGCTCTACGGGGTTAAATATACAGTGATACGGAGGAAGCCGTAAGACAATATGCGCAGCCTGTTCAGCCAAATTATCACATACATATTGTTTTTTAATTGCATATGAATTTAAGACTTTCAAAAGTTGCGTTTTTTTGTAACTGAATTCAAAATAAATATCATTTTCTAACAAATATTCCTAGATTTCAGTTTTTGAACTTAATGAAGCTGGTGTTTTGTGTAGCAGACGGCTGTGGTAGCTTGCGTTTTTCATGACAATAACATTGTTGTTTGGAATATTTTTTAAAAGATAATTTTGAAACCAGTTTTCAAAAAGTTCTGCACTTGTATCCTCATGATAATCCAAGCTAGAATCCTTAATATTCTTTGCAGACAACAGCAAGTAGTTTGGGACAAATACGTCTTCTGAACCAGCGTGTATTATGGTAATGCGTTTTCATTTATTTGAAGGTGCTTTCGTCTGACAGTTTTGACTGAAATCAACCCATCCTTTGGATACTGTGTAGTGTGTATCGAATCATGTTTCATCAAGGTAAATTATGGATCTGTTTTCCAACCTATATCTTGTAATTTCTTGAAGGTAATTAAATCTCCAAGTGCGTAATCTGTGCGATTCCATTACTACCCGTCTTTTGTCTATTTTCCGGTATTTAAATCCCATTTTACAAACAACTCTATGGAGGGTGGCACGGCTAATATTTATATTGGTTTCGTCTTCGTCTAGCTTCTTTTTCAGTTTATCCAAGATAGGAATAACTCCGCTTTCATAAAGACAATATATTTTCCTTCTTATTAGGTCCTGATCACTATTGTCTATAGGGTGAGATTAAAAATTACTAGGTTTTTTTCTTTTGTTCAATTCTTCACTAATAATAATATCCCTTATCGATGATATTGGAGTTTTTGTAAGTAGACAGGTTTCTTTTAAAGCTCCTTGTTTAATTATACCTCTACTGATTAAAATTTCATACACATTTTTTACAACCTGTTTTGCATCTAATGACAAATGATTTCGACGCGACATAGTTATATTCTCGTAAAACAACTTTTTCGAAACGCCCAGTAAAAACGGTTATTTATCACTGCATCTAAAATATTAGCCAATATATTTATATACCTAATGGTTAATACCCAAGAAATACCTGGCCAACCCCTCCCTTATGAACATATGGGTTTACCCAATAACAATAGGTAATAAAATCGTTAAAGGTTTATTGGGGTATGGTCCGTCAAAAGCCATAACGATATACTTTGAAACAGACTATACTTACCTTGAGCATTACTTCTTGTCTATACCCTCGGGCAACTTACAAACCCTCGGTCCAAAGGCTTTCGGCTTTGTAAGATTGTTGCTCTCGGAGGCATAAATATCTGTATAATGCTCCTTATACATGAATAAGTATTAAAATATATTACTGATATTTATTTTTTATGAAATAAAACTACAAAATAGAGAAGTAAGCTATGATACGTAAAACACCATTGGAAACGAATTACGTCATGTATCATTAAACATTATTTGTGTCATTTGCATTAAGCATATACCTACCTGGAAGCATACTTATCGCGATAAGTTTACGACGTTTTCCTCTCGTTTTTTATGCTGGTAGCACCCAATGAGCAAAGTGAGTGAGAAAAATTTTAAACTTATAAATATTCAACCTGTCTCACTTTTCTGTTTCGTGGACTACTAGTCGAGGAAACGTAGCACAAAAAAAGGCCCTACGAGGGATTTTTTTTTGTGCAGTAAGATGGATTTGAATTAGTGATGAGCAAAGCAAGACCAAGACCAAGACCGGACTAGTCTTGGTCTTGGTCTTGGTCTTGCAAGTCTGGTCTTGGTCTTGGTCTTGCAAGCCAAAGGAAGGTCTTGTTCTTGGTCTTGGTCTTGCACCTCCCAGTCTTGGTCTTGGTCTTGGTCTTGCTGCAAGAGTCTTGCTGGTCTTGCTTTTTTTTGGTAGTAATAATTTAAAGTAAGTAATCTTAAAAAATATATATATATATCTTTTAATACCTAAAAATAAATAAAGATGGCGACCATATTTTTTGCATTAAATTTTTAAAATATACCGATTTTTAACTTACACGTACATTTGAATTATTTGATTAAAAATCATATTTTAAATGTAGGGGTTTTATTTATAGCGCTTCATTTTTATTTAAATTGTGGCACATAAAAACATTTTAGTTACAGGAATTATTTATTTTTTTTTAAGGCGCATATAAAATTAAAACAAATCTGTGTACCGTGTGAGCAGAAAAAAACTTTTAATTTCAACCAGATGTGAAGTTTCCGTGAAAATTATTATAATATGTAAACATTGATTTCTGATTCAAAAAAAAAAGTCATTTAGGAATATTTTCAGTTCATATAAACTTTTTATCTTTAAATTAGTCAAACATTTGCCAAAGTTGGCACAAATACTTTATAAACATTCTGCATATACAAGGTGGCTCAAAAGTGTGACAAAGCTCGATATCTCCGAAACTGTTCATAATGGTGAAAAACTGATCATATAAAAATTATAGAAAAAAAGGACGTAAAATTTTCTATTTCAAAATTTTCCAAAAATCCACTGCCACTCAAGAAAACTTCCAAATTTTTAGCTTTTAACCTAAAATTAAAAAAAATATGGCGAAAAATCCCTTTAAAAAATCACCAACCTGTATATTATGCTAAAAATTGTTAAACTGTCATATAGAAACAATATCATGGTTTTGAAATATCATTTTCCGTCTAAACCGGAAGTGATATTTAAAATTTATTTATATAAAAAGTATGACATAAAAATAATATTTTGTATTATTCCATCTCTTTTACATTTATATCATAGTTTTAAGAAGCAATTTAATGGTGCCACTTCTTACAGTGTTAAACAAAAATAATGTTTTTCTGTATTGTGGAAATTTTTGATCCACCCTGTAAGTGGCATCACTAGATAG
Source organism: Listronotus oregonensis (assembly GCA_019359885.1). Classification (NCBI taxonomy): domain Eukaryota; kingdom Metazoa; phylum Arthropoda; class Insecta; order Coleoptera; family Curculionidae; genus Listronotus; species Listronotus oregonensis. Next base: position 2,350 of record JAHBCN010004315.1, on the reverse strand, counting down.
CTAAATAAAAAAAAGCATTAGGAATATAAAAGTCATGTTTAGCTTCTATAACTTTTGTGTACCCCTATTTTTCTGTCGTGAACGGTTTCGGAGAGATATCGAGCTTTGTCGGACCATTTTTGGTCACAATCTTATTATTTTTGAAACATATTATTGAATTGACCTGTTATCGTTGTTAAAAAACTGTATAAAAGAACAAACTTAAATATTATTATTTAATTAAACAAACCTGTTACTTAATAAATAATTGTCTTATTTGGCAGTTCATTTTGTGTCACGCCTGTATAAAATACCTATGTATATTAAATATAAAAATTAAATAATATAATATTAAAAAAAAATAGCAAAAGTCAAGAGTCTTGCCGGTCTTGGTCTTGCGTGGTCTTGCACCCTCGGTTTTTTGTCTTGGTCTTGCGTAGTCTTGCACTCCTCGGTCTTGGTCTTGGTCTTGGTCTTGCATATTCCGGTCTTGGTCTTGGTCTTAAAAAGCCGGTCTTGGTCTGGTCTTGGTCTTTTCAAGACCAAGAAAAAACCCAAGAAAGAGGTTCCTCTCACTAATTTGAATGGGTTTTTGCATTCGATTCGTATGAACGTCTAGGCTTTTGAACAAATGGGAAATAAAAAACTGCCTTTTGGATAATGAAAAATGGTATTTTCAAAATGCATTAAAAAGTTTGCAATTACAAAAAATTTATAAAAACCAAAATTATGATGGAAATAAAACCCAAATTTGTTACTCGGGGGTTTCCGAGGTCGCTAAAACCGAATTGAAACTATCAAATTTTTGATGTACTTGGTACGCCTAAGGATGGCGTAAAAGTAGTCTTTTGGAGTTTTACGACAATTTCTCCTAATATTAGAATTTTCTTACTGGGGGGTTTCCGTAACAGAATATGATATTGACAAGGACCTGCGAAATACCTGGGGGTGCGCTAAGAGTGCCCTCTTCGGGTTTACGACAAATCCCTAATATCAGCCCAATTTCTTTCCAGGACGTTTTTTGTTGCTGAATTCGAATAAGACATTGGCAAGGGCCCGTTTGGACCTGGTGCGCGCTAAAATGGTGTAAATTTCATCTTCGGAGTTTTAAAAAAACCTTGTAATATCAGTTCAATTTTATTACTTGGGGGTTATCGAGGTCGCTGAACACGAAAATGATATTGACAAGGGCCTGCGGGAAATTCCTTTTAATATCACCCTTATTTTGTTACCTTGGGGTTATCGAAAAAGTAGAAAAAAGCGGAGAAATTGATGAATTAATTGTATTTAATATGTATTAAACTTTTTTAAAAAATTATTTTTTATACATAAAAATATTATTTAAACAATTTTATGAATAAATACTATAAGCAGAAATTATAATTTTTAACTTTTCACAAATTACCACAAAATTCCAGAAGACGACATTAATACCAACCTATCCGGACACCGGGCTTTGAAGGCCATGATCCCAGTACGGGGTACTAAATACGACGCTTACTCTTCTTATGCCAAAAAAGTACTCCGCAGACCCTTATCAATATCAGATTCGTGTTTAACGACCACAAAAACTCCTTGAATAACAAAATTGGACCATTAGTAGGATTTGTCGTAAAATCCAGAAGACGACGTCCACACTATTCTTAGCGCGCATCAGGTACTCCGCAAATCCTTATCAATATCAGATTCGTGTTTAAAGGCCACAAAAACTCCTTGAATAACAAAATTGGTAATATTGAGATTTTCGTAAAACTCCAGAAAACGACGTTTAAACCATCCTTAGCGCGCACCCAAATTCCGCAGGCTTTGCCAATGTATTTCGTGTTCGGCAACAACAAAAACCTCTTAGTAAAGAAATTGGGCTGATTTAGGAGGATTTTGGCGTAAAACTCCAAAACGACGTTTACACTGTTCTTAGTGCGCACCGTATTTCGCAGGTCCATATCAATGTCATAAATTTTTGTTCAGCGACTTCGAATCCCTTTAGGGTAACAAAATTGGGCTGAAATTAGGAGAAATTGTCCCCAAAACTCCAAAGAGACTTTACGCCATCTTTGGGGCCCACCAGGTCGTCGAGGCCCTTGATAATATCATATTCGTGTTCAGCGACCTCAAAAAACCCCCAGTAACAAATTCGGTTTTTTCCCTCATTATTTACCTAGTTATAAATTTTTTGTAATTGCAAACTTTTAAATGCATTTCGAAAATACCATTTTTCTTTGTACAAAGGCAGTTTTTTTATTTCCCATTAATAAAATTTGTTCACAAAGTTTTAGACGTTCATAGAATAATCAAAACCGCATTCAAATCCATCTTGCTGCACAAAAAATCCTTCGGGCATTTCATTGTTTCCTGGACTATTCTGCCATGT
>JAHBCN010004314.1:0-65359 GCA_019359885.1 Listronotus oregonensis | reverse complement strand
TTTTTTGCGGACAGTGGCGCTGATATTCAGGTTCTCAAACGGTATGGGGGGTGGCGATACACAAGCATAACTGAAGGATACGTGGAAGAAAGTATTGGTAATAAATTTTAAAAAAATTAAAAGGATATTTTACAATGCCAACTGAGAATAACCCAAGAAGTTCCTATGGGAATTGTGGTAAGTAATAAAATTATTTAACAAAACTTGGTTAATACAGCGGGGTCAGAAGTTTTTTTCCAACTTTTACAATTGTTTTTTTAATATTTATATTCACACACAAAATAAACCTTTTTCTTTTTTGTTAAATTGTGTTTTTGTGAAGTAATATTTGCTGTGTTGCAATGGTTGCTATACTGTAAAATGGTCTATTACTGTATGATTTTAAGGTCTATAATGTAGTGCATTACTGTATAAAACGCAAAAAAAACATTTTTTTTTTATTTTTAACGCAAGGAGCTTATTGATAGCAGCCATTTTTGTTTTGATGCACATGCCTAATTTTACGATTGTTAGCTTTTACAAAAACATTTATAACTTCAAAAGTATTTATCCTAGAGAGATAAAACAAGAAAAATGTCCCTTTATTATTAGGTAAAAAATAAAGGACCAATTGTGTATTTACCTGTCTCTCTATGTGAAAATCACAAAAAAATGAAAGTAAAATCTATCGAGTTTTTTTTTTCTTTTTAAAAGTTTTTTGTTAAGTACAAAAAGATTCAAATACAATCTGATTTTTTTTTTTAATTGTCAGTAATATGTTCGTAGTATAACCACAAACAAAATTATTTGTAAAAAACCAACCCTTTAATTTTTATAAAACTTTAAAAACTATTTGTTTTGTAAGTTCTGAATTTTGACTTTAAATAAGTCTAATGATATTAAATTATTATTATTTTTATGAAACGTATATATTATAACTGCAATTTCTGTAAATTTTAGGTTTTTATTTCCAACCGAAGTACAGTTATTTACAGCCAATATTAAAAATTAAAAAAAGGCCTTTTTAAAATTTCACAAAAGTTAAAGGGTTGGTTTTATTCAATTTATATTATTTGTAGTTATACTAACAACATATATTAACAAATTAAAAAAAATCAGATTGTACTTAATTCTCCTTCTACTTAAAACAAATTTACAAAAAGTAAAATTTTGCTGAATTTTACATTTAATCTGTCTTGTAATTTTTAGATAAAAAAAAGAGATAGGTAAATAAACTACTGAACCTTTATTTTTTTTTAAATTAAAATAAAATTTAGACCTCATAAAAAATTACGTTTAAAATAAATTTAATTTCGAACTACATTTAATATTTAATTTTGAATACATTTATTTAAAATTAAATGTTAAAATAAAGAAATGTATTTTAAATTGTATTTATATTATTTAATAAAGATCCCTGATTCTGCCTTATGCGACTTCGCTTCGGAGAATGTATTGAAATAATTTTAATGTAAAGGTTTTCCTAAGAAATTATATTTGTGTTAAGGTATGTAACGTGTTTAAAAAATACATTTTAGTGGTCAACGTATTTGCTGTGCAATTAAATACGTCCATTACTGAAATTCGCCTTTCCACTTAATAATAATGGAAGCCAAGTAGGAAGTTTGCTGGCTCCGAAACTCGATAATGATGGCAATAATCCAGCTAATGTAGGTTTTCGTATTCCTTTGTGTGTTATTAGGATACTACGTGACCTCTTCTTTTATTATTTTCGACTTTTTTTGTCGAAAAATTTGTAAATTTTATATTTACTTTTAACGACATAAAAGTTAAAGGTTAATTTAAAAATTAATAATAATAAGATATTTTATTGGAAAATTTCCTAATATTTATAAATGATTTATACATATTTAGACAATCATTAAATTACTTTATGAAAGTTATGGTTTTGTTATAACAATAAATAAAAAAATAAAAAAGGGCAAAATTTAAATTCGGTTCATTATTATTATTTTTTTGTAAAGTCCACACATGTTTAAATAACAAAAACTCTAATATGTTTAAATAGTTTTTAAATTTATTGTAAATAATATAATCTTAATAACTTGCTAATTTATAAGAAAGTTATTCCTAGATCCAATAAAAAAAACCTTAATATGAAAATTTATCTTAAACTCTGCAGTTCTGCGAAAGATTCTATAAAAAGTTTTTTTTTAAACTTTAGTACTGTAGTTTAAAACTCAACAAAAAAATACTTTTTTAAAACCTTCGGCATGATCCTTTTGTAAAACGTAGTAAACATCCTCTGTGCACTAAAGAGCATGTTCTGCTGTACAGTTACATTCCCGTGGTTGCTACGTTGCTAAATTACATGCTTTTCTTAGATTTTAGACTAGTATGTTCCCAGCTGTATCAGCAAAACAAATATTATAAATATATGTAAAATCACTTGTAAGCTTTAGTTCTTGTACATCTCTCTAGTAATAAAATATTTTTTTTTAAATAACTTTCCCGAGTTGAAGTTATTAACTGGCGCAGTCGGATCGGATTTTGCTAACGGTTTGCGCATCGTGCGTGTTTACCGGTTCGTTTTAACGATTTGTGGCAAAAAGAACTTCAAAATTATTACAAAAGAGTGTGCAGGTTCTCAAGCCCAGGGAATAGGGAACAAGAATCGACTCACACGTCCTATTGGTGCGAGTCCGGGGGAACAAGCATCGTCGCACGCCTCATAGATAGTCCAGGGAGGAGACATCATCGCTCATCCTATTGGAAACCGTAGTCATAGTCCAGGAAGGAGACATCATCGCTCATCCTATTGGAAACCCTAGTTATAGTCCAGGGAGGAGACAGCATCGCTCATCCTATTGGAAACCGTAATCATAGTCCAGGGAGGAGACACCATCGCTCATCCTATTGGAAACCGTAGTCATATTCCAGGGAGGAGACATCATCGCTCATCCTATTGGAAACCCTAGTTATAGTCCAGGGAGGAGACAGCATCGCTCATCATATTGGAAACCGTAGTCATAGTCCAGGGAGGAGACAGCATCGCTTATCCTATTGGAAACCCTAGTTTAGGAATGAAAATTGCAACCCAAGTTTCACTTCTGTAAGTGCATTCTTTTAACCATTTTCTTTTATATATTTTACTATTGATTTATTACAGTATGTTAAACAAAAACACTATTTTGTTGCAATTTCCACTAATTTATTTATTAATCCTTGACGTGTTTCACCACACAGTGGCTTCATCAGAAGGTATTTAGGTACTAAAAATACTTTTACAATTTTTGGGATAAATATCTAGGTAGTAAAATTATAATTAGGAATTTCCATTCAATATAAAAAGGTTTAACAATGGGGAACTACTAAGATCAAACATTAATATTTTTAAATAACATTCACCCGAACATTAAATTTACCATAGAAAAGGAAGAAAACAAATCAATCAACTTTTTAGACTTAACTATCTCTAATGTAAATAATAAACACGAATTTAATATATTTCATAAACCGTCACACACAGATATTACTATACATGAGAAGTCTCTACATCCCTATACTCATAAACTTGCAGCCTACAATAGTATGATCCATAGATTAATTTATCTTCCACTTTCAAAAAAAAATTATAATACAGAACTTAACCGCATTAGACAGATGGCAAAGAACAATGGATATGAACCACAACTAATTAACAAACTAGTTAACAAGAAGTTATACCAAAAAACAATCAATTCCGTGTATCCTATTATAAAACCTGAGACAAAATACCATGGATCTTTAACATATATAGGCCCAACCTCGACTAAAGTGGCAAAACTTTTAAAACAAAAAGGTCTGAAGGTAGCATTTAAAACTAATAACTCGCTAGGCAAAAACATCAAAAACAATAAAGATAAAAATAAAGAAAATAGTAGTTCGGGTGTATACAAAATTAATTGTGGTTCATGCCCAAAAGTTTATATTGGCCAGACAGGAAGAAATTTCAAAACACGTTTAAAAGAACATAAATCAAGCTATATAAACTCAAAAACAAATTCGAATTACGCTAATCATTTATTACAGGAAAATCATAATTTCGATGAAAACTTTAAAATCTTACATATTGAAAACAAAAGCAAAAAATTAAATTTATTAGAAACCCTAGAAACTAAAAAATACTGATACGCTTCTTAATGACCAAGTGGGTCTTAGTAGAATTTCTCCGTTATAAAAATTTTTTTTTAAGTACAAAAAGAATAAATAACAATCTGTTTTTTTTTATTTGACAGTTATATGTTGGTAGAATAATCACAAACAAAATTATTTGTAAAAAAACAAACCTTTAATTTTTAATAACCTTTAATTTTTTTTTTTTTAATTCTCAATTTTGACTATAAATAACTCTAATTATGTTAAATTATAATTTTTTTTAGAAACGTATACATGAGAACTGCAATTTCTGTAAATTTTAGATTTTTATCTCCAACCGTATCACAGTTATTTACAGCCAATATTAAGGATTAGAAAAAAAGGCCTTTTTAAAATTTCACAAAAGTTAAAGGGTTGGTTTTATTCAAATATATTAACGAATAAAAAAATAGATTGTACTTAATTCTTTCTACTTAAAACAAGGGTGTATACAAAATTAATTGTGGTTCATGCCCAAAAGTTTATATTGGCCAGACAGGAAGAAATTTCAAAACACGTTTAAAAGAACATAAATCAAGCTATATAAACTCAAAAACAAATTGAATTACGCTAATCATTTATTACAGGAAAATCATAATTTCGATGAAAACTTTAAAATCTTACATATTGAAAACAAAAGCAAAAAATTAAATTTATTAGAAACCCTAGAAACTAAAAAATACTGATACGCTTCTTAATGACCAAGTGGGTCTTAGTAGAATTTCTCCGTTATAAAAGTTTTTTTTTAAGTACAAAAAGAATAAATAACAATCTGTTTTTTTTTATTTGACAGTTATATGTTGGTAGAATAATCACAAACAAAATTATTTGTAAAAAAACAAACCTTTAATTTTTAATAACCTTTAATTTTTTTTTTTTTAATTCTCAATTTTGACTATAAATAACTCTAATTATGTTAAATTATATATTTTTTTTAGAAACGTATACATGAGAACTGCAATTTCTGTAAATTTTAGATTTTTATCTCCAACCGTATCACAGTTATTTACAGCCAATATTAAGGATTAGAAAAAAAGGCCTTTTTAAAATTTCACAAAAGTTAAAGGGTTGGTTTTATTTAAATATATTAACGAATAAAAAAAATAGATTGTACTTAATTCTCCTTCTACTTAAAACAAGGGTGTATACAAAATTAATTGTGGTTCATGCCCAAAAGTTTATATTGGCCAGACAGGAAGAAATTTCAAAACACGTTTAAAAGAACATAAATCAAGCTATATAAACTCAAAAACAAATTCGAATTACGCTAATCATTTATTACAGGAAAATCATAATTTCGATGAAAACTTTAAAATCTTACATATTGAAAACAAAAGCAAAAAATTAAATTTATTAGAAACCCTAGAAATTAATAAACTAAAAAATACTGATACGCTTCTTAATGACCAAGTGGATCTTAGTAGTTCCCCATTGTTAAACCTTTTTATATTGAATGGAAATTCCTAATTATAATTTTACTACCTAGATATTTATCCCAAAAATTGTAAAAGTATTTTTAGTACCTAAATACCTTCTGATGAAGCCACTGTGTGGTGAAACATGTCAAGGATTAATAAATTAGTGGAAATTGCAACAAAAGAGTGTTTTTGTTTAACATACTGTGTTAAAATGAATTTCCATCAAGCGACAGCCGAATCTGTCAACTATTGATTTATTGATATTTCATTTTCATTATAAGTGGTAAATTTATCAATAATTAATATCAGTTTAATTACGTTAATTTTAACTGATAAATTAACAAATTTTATTTATTTTTTTTTAATAATAACTCATAAAAAATGACAAGCCAACAACAAAATCCCGCAGGAACAAATCAACCTAATTATCAACTAATAAGGTATCAAGCAGATAACATCCCTTTGTTTGATGGCAATCCAAAAATTATTAACAGATTTATTAATGCTTGCGACAATTTTTATAATACACATAAAGATATTGCTAACAGTACAGCACCTATTACCGTATGTTTATTTGATACTATTTTAAACAAACTCGTAGGCAGAGCGGCGGATCAAATTGCTTCTCGCATAGAATTAACAACCTGGGAACTAGTTAAAAACGCGATTATTGCAACATTTTCAGATCAACGATCTATAGATTTTGTAATCCAAGATATTACTACTTTAAAACCCGAAAAAGATAAAACACCACAACAATTTGGTTTACGTTTACAGGATTTAAGCAGTTTATTATTTTCCAAAGTTAATATGACTAATGAAACCCGCGAAAAGACATTATTACAAATTTCAGAATACGGTAATTTAATTTTAAAAACTTTTATCTATGGATTAAATGACCACATGCAATTGGTAGTTAGATTAAGAAATCCAACTTCTCTTGAACAAGCTATGTGTTTTGCACGAGAGGAAGAAAATTTTCTATGCTATAAAAATCGCAACAATATCACATCTAAAACAACAGTACATTTTAATAATCAAAAAAGTAAAAATATGCCACAACAAACGCATTATGAAGTTAATGTAAAACCAACGCATTTTCCGAATTATATGCCACAATGTCCCCAAAATAATTATATACCAAATAGACCTATAAATCCGAATTTCATGAACCAAAATCAATTTTTGGGCTTTGGTGAATTTAGACCCACGCCTCCGCATTTTAATCAAAGACCTATTAATCAAAATTTTGTACAAAGACCACAGTTTAATCCAAGACCAAATTTTACAAATTTTAACCCAAATTTAAATCAACGAAATGCAAAATTTAGCGGTATATCACGTCAAAAACCGGAACCGATGGATACCTCTTCAGGTAACACACCAAAACCCGCAGTACAACAACCCAAACGTAATTGGATAGCAGAAGAACTCTTCAAACAATCGGTCGAACCAATTAATCAAGATACAAAACCTTCTAATTCTAATTATCAAAATTTTAATCCAAATAACTAAAATTATTATCCGGAATATGATGAATATACACTGCACGAAAATAATTATGACACCTCATATTATTCTTCTTACGCAGACGAATATAACCCATACGAAAATTTTTCATGTTACGAAGATCAAAATTTACTAAACGAATATCAAAATTTTCAGGATTCTCAAATTTCAAAGAACCAAACTTGATACTTTTAAATAATTATACACAATCTGATCTACCAGCAATTTTTATAACCGAAAAAAATGCTAAATTTTTAATAGACACTGGTAGCGGTAAAAGTTTTATTAAACCAAACTTAGCCTATAAAAATTACGCAAATTTAATCTTTTTAGAACCGTTTTCTGTTAGAACAGCGCATGCGACCTCGGTTCACAATGAAGTTGTAAATATCAAAATATTTCCATCATTTAATTGTCCAGAAAATCATAAATTTTACCTTTTCGATATTTCACCCAAATTCGACGGCTTATTAGGCATTGACATTTAACACATGTAGGCGCAAATATCGATTTAAAAAATTGTTTATTAAAAATAAAAAATACTACCTTGCCTTTATACTATCAAAATAATTTACCCGCTATACACAACTTTGAAACAATCGAAATTATTCTACCCCCTCGTACAAGTCAAAAAGTAAAATTACCTGTCGATCAATCAAACGGTATAGGTATTTTAGAATACACAAATTTTGGTTGCGCAGAAATGCCAGAAGCTTTAGTAGAAGTTATTGACTCTTTTGCTACTACACTTATAACTAACTCTACCGAAAACCCTGTAAAAATAACATTATTTGAACCTTTAAAACCCGAGATTTTAAATGAAGCCGAAATTAACTTTATTGAAAAAATGGAAACCGATACCGAATTAAATTAACATATTGATAATTTACAAAAACCAAATTTAAAGAATTTACGTTTAGCGCATTGCAATAAAGAAGCCATTGAAAACTTATGTTACGAGTACCGCGATATCTTTTATTGCGAAGGCATCCCCCTAACTTTTACCAGTCAAATTAAACATGGAGTCAATCTTACAGATTAAACGCCAATATTCACAAAGACATATCGATACCCCGAAATTCATAAAAAAGAAGTAAAATCTCAAATTGACAAAATGCTACAAAACGGAATCATTTAAAACTCAACTTCACCTTGGAGTAGTCCGATATGGATTGTACCCAAAAAATTAGACGCGTCAGGAGTGCGCAAGTGTCGTCAATACGCCACTTGCGCATAATCTATGACAATTCATAGATTATCGAAAAGTTAACGATAAATCGATACCCGATAAATTTCCTTTGCCAAACATTACCAATATCTTAAATAAATTAGGCAAGGCACAATATTTTTCTACTTTAGACTTGGCAACCGGATTTCATCAGATAGAAATCGAATCAGAAGAACGATATCCCCAAAACAGCTTTAACAACTGATACGGGCCATTACGAATTTAAGCGCATGCCATTTGGACTTAGAAACGCCCCATCCACCTTTTAAAGGGTAATGAATAATGTTTTACGCGGACTTCAAAACGAAATCTGTTCTGTATACTTAGATGACATAATTATTTTTTCCACCTCACTTCAAGAACATATTAAACAATTAAAAGCAGTTTTTGAAAGACTTCGACAATCAAATTTCAAAGTCCAATTAGATAAATCAGAATTCTTACATAAGGAAGTCGCTTATCTAGGTCATAAAGTTACCAGTGGCGGAGTAAGACCCAATCCTGATAAAGTCACCGCAGTCAAAAACTTTCCAATACCCAAAACTCAAAAAGATATAAAATAATTTTAAGGACTTGCTGGATATTATCGCAGATTTATTAAAGACTTCGCAAAAATTACTAAACCATTAACTCTGTCTTAAAAAGGAGCCAAAGTCACAAATTCCTTTGTCCTGATTACAGATGCTTCAAATATTGCCCTTGGCGCCGTTCTTTCTCAAGGCGACCCTCCAAATGATAACCCTGTAGCTTATGCTTCACGAACCCTTAATGAAACAGAACAACATTATTTGACAATCGAAAAAGAATTGTTAGGCTTAGTTTGGGCCTGTAAATATTTTAGACCCTATCTATATGGACGAAAATTTAAAATCTACACGGATCATCGACCCTTAGTTTTGTTATTTAACCTTAAAGAGTCAAATTCCAAACTCGTCCGTTGGCGTTTAAAATTAAAAGAATTCTATTACGAAATCTTTTTCAAAAAATTAAAACAAAATTCCAACTGTGACGTACTTAGTCATATCCCTTTACATGTTATCGAATCCGAATCATTATTCAACGATCCAGGTGATACAAATACCGATATTGCCCAATTTTTAAACAGCGATTTTAACCCCGAATGTCTTAACCCTGAACTAGTTTCAGACGCTCTTAAACAAATCGAAACTAACACCCAAGAAAAACCGAATACAAAAAAAAAATCAAGATTATTTCAGACATTCAAATTCAACCACCAATAAATCAATTACCAAAAATGCAAACACCGCACCGGTCTGATTCGCGTTATATTCAAATATGTTTGATTAGCGTAGAATGTAGGCGTTCCACGGATGAATTTGTTTTGTGATTTGTAATTGTTAAAAAAATTTGTTTACCTATAATGGATGTATCAATATGTATTAATTTAAAAGGTTTGTTGGGGGTTTCTGTTAAGATAAGAGGTTGATTAGGGAGTCTTCTATTATACTTTGATCTTTGACATATTTCACAGTTGTCAATTTATTTTGTGATGTCAGACTTTAATGATTTCCAATAATAATTTGTTTTAAGATATTTGCACGTTTCATCTATTCCGCGATAATTTGTTTACTTCGTGTCTATTTTAATCAATAACACTTTCTCCTGGTTGGGCATTATTTATTAGTTTGCATTCTATTAATTAAAATTATTAAAATGATTTTCTTGCTTTTTTGAAAATAAGGTTCTTTGAGAATAAGTATAAAGTGTATTTTTGTTTATTAAGTATTTTTTTAAAAAAATTTTAATAGTGTTGATGTTAGTGGCGCGTTGCATGAACAATATGATTTCCATCTTTTTTCTTCCGGTTTTAATATATTTATAGGGTGATTTTTTGGATAATAAATTGATGGGGTCTATTTTATTAATAATTTCTTAATATGGTCATACTGGAATAATTCTCGTTCTCGTTTATTCTATGAACAGTGTCTATCGTTGGTGGGTTAATTACCGTGTTTGTATTATTGGTAATTTGTTTATCGGTGGTTGATTTATTAGTGGTTGAATTTGAATGTCTCAAATAATCTTGATTTTTTTTGTATTCGGTTTTTCTTGGGTGTTAGTTTCGATTTGTTTAAGAGCGTCTGAAACTAGTTCAGGGTTAACATATTCGGGGTTACAGTCGCTGTTTAAAAATTGGGCAATATCGGTATCTGTATCACCTGGATCGTTGAATAATGATTATGATTCGATAACATGTAAAGGGATATGACTAAGTACGTCACAGTTGGAATTTTGTTTTCCTTTGTTGTAAAATATTTGGTAATCGAATTCTTCCAATTTTTAAACGCCAAAAGACTAGTTTGGAATTTGACTCTTTGGTTAAAAATAAAAAAAACTAAGGGTCGATGATCCGGGGTAGATTTTAAATTTTCGTCCAATAGATAGGGTCTAAAATATTTACAGGCCCAAACTAAGCCTAACAATTTTTTTCGATTGTCAAATAATGGTACTGTTTCATTAAGGGTTCTAAGTCACAGGGTTACATTTGGAGGGTCGCCTTGGGGAAAGAACCGAAGGGCAATATTTGAAGCATCTGTAATCAGGCCGGGGTTTTTCGAAGTCTGGGTATTTAAGAATAGGTGCATTAATCAATAATTTTTTTTAGGTGAATAACGGATTCTATAAAGGAAAGTGAATGGGATTTTTGGTTCCTTTTTTAAGACAGAAATGGTTTTGTATTTTTGGAATTTCTTTAAAAATCGGATAATTCCGCATTCCTTTTATTTTATATTTTTTTGAGTTTTGGGTATTGGAAAGTTTTGACTGGGGGAATTTAATAGATTGGGTTTACTCCGCCCCCGGTAATTTTATGACCTTTTTTAACACTTCCTTATTAAGAATTGATTTATCTAATTGAACTTTAAATTTGATTTCGAAGTTTTTTAAAAACTGTTTTAATCGTTTAATATGTTCTTGAAGTGAGGTGGAAAAAATTAAAAGATCTAAGTATCAGTTTCTAAGTGCAAATGGCATGCGCTTAAATTCGTAATAGCCCGTATCAGTTGTAAAAGCTGTTTTGGGGATATCGTTAAGGTCCATTTCTATCTGATGAAATCCGGTTGCCAAGTCTAAAGTAGAAAAATATTGTGCCTTTTAATTTAGTTAAGATATTGGTAATGTTTGGCAAAGGAAATTTGTCTTAAAAGATTTTTTCTTATCTTTTCGATAATCTATGACAAAGCCTTTTAGCAATGCCTTATGCAAATTATTGCTTTCAACAACACACCCTTGAAGTACAAATTTTTTCCATAATAACTATATTTTATATATATTTTATATATATATATATATATATATATATATATATATATATATATATATATATATATATATATATATATATATATATATATATATATATATATATATATATATATATATATATAATAATATATATATATATATATATATATATATATATATATATATATATATATATATATATATATATATATATATATATTTCTATATATATATATATATATATATATATATATATATATAATATATATATATATATATATATATATATATATATATATATATATATATATATATATATATATATATATATACCCAGTTATTTAATATTTGGAAAGGAAATTTATCGGGTATCGATTTATCGTTATCTTTTTCGATAATTAGAAATAACCTATAGAATGCCCTATGAATTATTCTTTAACAAAAATTATTCAAGCACAAATTTTTGTCCATGAACTATATATTATATATATATATATATATATATATATATATATATATATATATATATATATATATATATATATATATATATATATATATATATATATATATATATATATAAATTATATATATATATATATATATTATTATATTATATTATAGGGTGACCACGAAACATACCCAGCCCTTTTTTTTTTAAATAAAAATATGTTTTTAAATTTTAGGATTAAAATTATATTATAAATAGATTTTGGATATTAAAAATTTAATTTTTTAACCAAAACATTAACTTTGATTTTTTTAATGGAACACACTGTATATTTTTTAAATTTATTCTGGATTATTTTTCATATAAAATCTTAATTATTTCTATACCATCTCTTTAGTTTTTACAAATCATTAAATGTCCAAATTACCGCATATTATGCAGTTTATGCGAAAACAAATAAATGTTATTAAAATTTATTATGTTCAATTTCATTCTTTTTGAGGGCTCTATCTGCAAAAGTTATAATAAAATACTTCCGGCACCGGAAGGCTAGGCCAAAATTTACCAAAATTTTAAGCAAAACCCTGATATTTTTAAAATGTGGTTCTACAGGTGATCCTTGATATAAAATCTGTTTATATCATATACCTATCTTTGTTAGTTTTTGAAAACCATTAAGACCAAACAACACATTATGCAGTTATAGGGGAAAACAATGTTCCAAAACTAAAGGCTAGGTAAAGGATAACACAGATGTATATTGGGGAATGACCCATAGAATCCAAATTTTAAAAAATATAAGGGGTTATTAAAATTTTTAAATAACATTATTAGAAAGTCAATTTTTAACATTCCGATAAAGCGGAATATAAATAACCTTTTTTTGGGAAACAACATTTACCCTTTTTTGGATATCACCTAAAAAACTTCTATTTATCTTTGTTAATAATAAAATCTGACAACTACCAGAAAAAGTAAAAAAAATATTTCTTTATATCCCTTTTAGTCAAAAAGTATCACATGCCCATGACATACAAGGATAAATTAATAGGAATCAGAATCTCTAAACAAAACTTCAAGATAAACTCGATTATTGCCTTGTATTATCAAGTTAGAAGAGGTCGCAAAGTTAGCTTGGCTCTTACAAACATCGAATGGGGAATTAAATTATCTTAGTTGTTTGAAATTGGACCCTTTATGAGATTGAAGAGGTTAATAAAAGTTTGCTGAAATACAAAATGCTCAGTTTGTATATAAACGGTTTGTAAAAGTATTATTTTTTTACGAATGATATTTGGTTACTTGTTCTTTTTTAATATTTATAACTGAAAATGGATATTTTAAGTGCGATATTAATTAATTTAGATTAAAATTTTTATAATATTTTTTCTGAATATTGGTTATTAAAGGCATAGTAAATTAAATTACCAATGTTTTAAAAGTTACACAATAAGTCAAAATATCTTTTAAGATATTATTAGCTTTTTTTAAATACCTTTTTAAAAAAATTTAATCTTTTCAATTTTAAATAAATAATAAAATCTAAGCATACCTGAGGATCGGTATAAAGGGATAATTTAACTCTAAAATAATTTACTTCAAAGTGAAGTATCATTACTTTTTTAAGCAGGAATTTTTAAATTTTAATCTTCTGGACCACTACTTAATATTTTTTTATAAAAGGCGTCTAATGCCTTTACTTTTTTTTAACTTAATTTATTTATTTGGTAATCTTTTCTTTATTTATCTTAATTGCCTTTTATTATACGAAACTAAAAGTTTTAGTTCTGATTTTTGCCTATTATAGACATTATTTTTAATCGTCATATATTTCTTGTAAAACAACTTCATCCTTACCAATATTTTTGGCTTTTATCACTAGAAAATAAATTGTACTTTTTTGAATTAACCTTTTTTTTTCAATGGGATATTTTTGGTTTTTATACATATGTTCTATACTGTTGTGGCGGATTTAGGTATTGAAATGTCCTTGTTGGGTACTCGCTTAAAATCATTATACAATGGAACCGCTTCGGTCCTAGTTCCCAGGTAGGAAGATTGAGTGTGCTCAGCTCTATAACTCTTATAAACTAGTTGATTGCCTAAAACAAAATAAGGAAAAACCCTCAAGACAACCTAAATAAATTAAAATACCTATCCACGTTTTGGCAGCAAATCTACCACCGTTTTAAAATTAAAAAAATATTTTTAATGTATAAAAATTTAACTGAAAATTAAATAAAATTGGAAAAATTTTGATATAAAATTTTAAAAATTTTGTTTTTGTTTTTTCTGGATTTTGTGACGAGATGCCAATAATAATTAATTTGATATAACTGATATTTTTCAAAAACATAAACTTTGGGGTCTGTCCAGTTGAACTTTAAAGAAATGCATGAATATGTCACTTTATATCACTCTATTGGAAAGGAATAATATTGGATTATTTCTTGGAGCTGATGCCTTAAAAATACCTATTAAAAGAAGCAAGCTTTCCAAAGTTCGTCGGTGGGCAAGAGAAGGAACCTTTTTTGTAAGAAAAAGGTTATTAATAAGGCAAAAGGCTCTTCTTGTAATTGAATTAAAAATGCTGAGAGTTGTGGTAGATGTGATTCCTTAGATATGGGAACAATATTCCAAACAGGGTCTAATTTGAGATATGTACAGGATGTAGAGATTAAAAATAAATACTTTCTGACCTGAAAGAAAAATTTGAGCTGTTTAGGATACATTATGCTTGTGCTAATAAAAAGTGTTTTAAAAGGTTAAGGAAAAAGATCAAATTAATCTTTATTCTGCAAAACTTGGCCGCTCATGCAGCATCCTGCTAATCCTTATCCCAATGGTGAACTTAGGCTGTAATTTAGTTGAGCTCTACATGTAATTAAACCTGCTCATTTAAAATATATTGCTGTCAAGTAAGTGACAGCAATACATTTCAAATGGGCATGTGCAAGTACAAGTAGAGTTTAACTTAAACATAGCTTAAGCGGCAATTGTAAAACCGGGGCTAAAACAGTTTACAAAGGCTTTTTTAAGCCTAAATACGAGGTACCATGTTGTATATATTTAATTCAATTTCCTTAGTACTGTCAACGCGATCCAAGTACCGATACATGCATAGTGTCACCACGGATGTTATTTTAATAATTAATATCTTTGAAATTATCCAAATCAGATTTTATGCCTAATGATGTCAAATAATCTGCATTTTTTTCTTTCTCAGTTTAATATACAAATGTAACTATACCTTATAACACATTCCAAACATTTTCATACTTTTACATATTCTACAAATCCAAGGTGTTATTAATTTTTATCAATTTCATTTATTCCATAAAACCATAACGAATTATAGATATTGCCTATTTATCTGATTTTGTTCCTCGTTCTGATGGTAAATTAATTATAACCTAATAGAGTAGAAATGGGTAGTATGGCCATGATAAGCCGCACTTGCAAGACTTGCATAAAAAACTTAAAGGACCCCCTACAATCCTTATGGAAAAAAGGTTTAGACCAATTTTTTAAATCAATAGTTCTCAACACGCTCATCAAAAGTCTTACTGGACTTGAAGGAAGATCCATTTAACTGATCTATTGGTCAGTTGCCTTACAAAAATATTTAATACTGCGGTCAAACTTATAGCCACCAACACAGGAACTAGACTGACTAATGGCCGAGTAACGAAATCGTTGTTAGAGTTAACAATAAAGTTAACAAAGAAGTATATCAACAAAAAGCAAAAAATAAAAAATCTTGACAACGTAGCACATTTTTAAATATTAAATGCCAACTGTTAGTCATTAAATAATTTACCTCGAGATTTTACGTTGAAAATCGATTAAACATGTAAAAAAATGCCTTACACGGAATTTAAACAAAAAGTTTGGCACTCTAACAAAGTAATTCTATATATTTTTTAACTTTTTAGAGCCAACCATGCTCTGAGGCTGGGAAAATTTTGGTCACCACAAAGCTACTCAAATTATCTATTACAATTTTCGAGCATATACTACTAGAGACAGCCTTCCATCTTAGTAGTGCGAACAATGTGCGTAAGAGGGAAAGAAGAATAAGAGTACAACTTTTCTCTCTCGCTTTACGTGTTGATTGGTGGACGTGGAGTGTTGGGAGTGAGTAGCTTTCTAGTGACGAAAATCACTTTTCGAAAAAGCACTATTACTAAATTTTAGGTTGCAAAAAAACCTTTGTAAACAGAGCCTAAACTAGATTCAAATAATTCTGTAATTTTAAAGATGGTCGAGAGCTTTAGCGAATTAGAAGTGTACTGTGTCAACAAAATGGACATTCTGAGTGGCTCAAAAAAGTTAATACCAACGCTTATTACTTATTACGAACAAGTTCTTGGAAAATTCAAAACTAAACCAGAAAAAACAAAATTGCAGCAGTGTTTTTCATTTATCAGGTCAGGCTAATGGACCCTCAAATTGAGTTTTGGAATTTGTAAAGCCTAACCAGCTTTAAGAAGTGCTTGGTGCAAAACGAAACAGTTTTATTTTTATTTATTAAAATTTTAACAAGTTTTATTACAGTTTTACGTTAGTTCTATTGTAATCGCATTGGTTTTTAAGAGCAAGGATTTCGGCAAGATGGAGTCAGTTACATAATTACCAACTTAAAACATCGCTATGCAGTTTTTCTAAATAATGTTGGTAAACAGATAGGAGTTATGTAAGTTACAGTACTCTATATTTTTGATCATACCTTATTATTATAATTTATGAAACCCAGCACTTATAAAAATCATTTAAAAATAGGTTACAAAGAGGTTCCCAATGGCTAAAGTTACTTTTTAGAGTAACGTTTAGGTATATAGAAATTATTACTTTAAAGAAGCTATTAAACTTATCTCTATTTAAAGTATGACCATAAAATGCCAATAAAATTGAATAATAAACGTAAAGTCGGCAAATTGCAATACTGCACTATCGGTAAAATTGATTAAAAAGTCTTTTTAAGTTTTAACTTCCAAAAATAAACAAAAATATTTGTTTTTTTTTTATTTAACCTGTAAATAAAAATTCAATAAGATTTTCTTCTTGGTTTTTAATACATTATTACAAATCAATATTTATTTGAATTTAACTAATCAGCATTTTAAAACAATTATTAGCTATTTAACGAATAAGGGTATTAAAAAGGGCGATTAATGATCAAGGCCGTTTAATGTGCTTGCTAGGCTTGCACGTTAAGCATTGAGATTATTAATCATTAATTAATTAATGCCCGTTTTTGAAATTGAAATTTTTTAAATTTTTTCTGGACCTATTTTGCTTAAATGCAACCAACCTGACAAACGTTTAAATGGTAAGTATTTAAATAATAAGGTTATAAAAATTTGGATATATTTTAATCGTTTGTTTAAAAAAAAAACATATATAATTAGGGCTATAATGCATGATTTTGTATACGTTAATATTACTTATAAACAAACTATTGCCAAAAAAGATTTTTTTATATCTGGATGCTGTCAAATTATTTTTTATTGTTATCAAAATGCTTTTGAACATTCAAGCATATACATATAGAGGCAGCCTTGCCGCTTAGCCGTGCGGGATAGAAATAATAGCAGTAAAACCTTTATCTCTCACTCCACGTGCCTGATTGGAGGGCGAAAAGAAGTTTGTTCCTGGGACGAGATAAAAAAGTACTGTTAAAACAACTAATATTTGACGACTTTACCGACTTTCGTTAGTGAGCGAACGGCAACCAGGATTACGTTGTATCAGTATTTCGCAGGAAACAAGGATGAAGCTTTATCGCCAAAAGTATTATTAGGTTGATTGATCCACGCCTTTGGTTTAATATTCTATGTCGAAAATTGTAATAATTTTAACCAATAATATTTTTATTAACATATAATATAATATCCAAAACAATAATATTATATTACCAATTTTCAAATGTATCGTAAACTTTCTCTTACTCATTTTAGATTTTTCCGGTAGAATATCTTTAGCCGCTTTCATGGCTACTTCCAAAATTTCTTGAGGAATTTTATTTTCTTTTTTAAAATCCAAATAATCCATATTTTACCGATCAAAAAACAGGTCCATTTATCTGCTAAAGTTCGTTTCCGTAACAACCATAAGTGACATGCTTTAATTTAGCAACTTTTGTTTTATTTCATCTAATCCATGTCGAAAATCGTAATAGATCATTGCATAAAAGTTTCACAAGTTAATTCAACCTTATTACCTAGACACAGTTTTCAAATGGATGTTAATATCCTTAGTCGCTCTTACGTAAAAAAGCCTTATTATCAAGGTCGGCACCAGACTCTACTTAGTGTTGTCAAACAGACACTATAGGAAACACACATTATATAAACTAATAAACAATAACAACCTCTCCTAAGTGTTTTACATTGGGACATAAAACAATTTAGGTCTTCTTTAGTTGCCTATTCTTGTTTCTTCTATATTCTTGTTTTCAAAGTGCGCCACAAAAATGTATTTAAAGCCTTAATATTAGAGGTCTTTACCAGCTACCTATTAGATATTGCATTATCTATCTACCTAAGCGCAAATCTATTAAATAAATAGTCATACATTATAATGTTCAATTGGAAAATAAGCGAGATACTTCTGTAATTTGGTTCCCAAAAATTTAAGCTTTGTTTTTATGCAGTTGTCACCTTCCTAAATAAACCTATTTTTAAATACATTTGCTTACATTTTGATTACATTTCTAGTTCAATATTAATATATTTTTATTAAAAAAACCAATTTCTTAAGAAAACCTAAACAATTTAATCCCTTTTGACCAATGTCTGATATTTAATAAAAAAAAAATTAAAAGTGTTCACCGAAATCAAGGCCAACTAAGACAATATTTATTTTTAAGAGGAAAATAAAGTTATGTTATAATGTTTTAAAGTATAACATGTTACATTGTTGAATTAAAACAAGAAGCACTACGTTATAAGTCACTAGGAAAAAACAAAGTTAATGATGGTGGCCGAGTACGAAACGTCGAATGCCTAAAAGCGCTGCCCCGATTTAACAATTTCATATCTCCTGTAGTTTCCGAGATACCAGTTATAAGGGCTAAATTTCAATTACCCTATATTTTTACATCTGATGATGGGCCACTGTGCGTAATCGGTATATCCATGTTATCCGGTTTTGTTGCCATTTCGTTGTGTGTTTGTATGTAAGAATATTCGCCAAAAAATACCTAATTACCTCCTATTTTTACTAAAATTGGCTATACTTACACTAGAATTTATGTTACCAATTTAACTTCCATCTTATACTTAAATGAAAACTTTCTATTTTTATTCACCAAAAGTAATTTTTTAAGAAACCATTAAACTTTAATGAGTTTTCCAGATAGTGAGCGTGTTTATTTGGTTTTTTCCAGTTACCGCGTCGAATTTTTTATTGCGAAAAAGCACAGCCGTAAAACTTCATTAAAAGCCCAGCGATAAACGCAAACAGATTCGGTGGGTAACGTTAATGGATTTATCAGCAAATTTCGTTAAAATAAATGTTAAAACTGTTGACAGCTTTCCATATTTTTAGTAAGCAATTTATTTGAAAACAAAAAGCAATTATGAAAAAAACCCTTTTGGGACTAAAAATATTGTTGGGAAAAATTTTCCAAAACGGAGTATTTACGTAAGGGCGCAAACGAAAATTTCTGAAAACTATATTAAATACAAAATTAAAT
This sequence comes from Listronotus oregonensis, assembly GCA_019359885.1. Taxonomy (NCBI): domain Eukaryota; kingdom Metazoa; phylum Arthropoda; class Insecta; order Coleoptera; family Curculionidae; genus Listronotus; species Listronotus oregonensis. The sequence goes on along the minus strand of JAHBCN010004314.1, from coordinate 45,674 downwards.
TAAATTTTTTTTAAAATATTTTTTCCTTATCTAAACACATTTTATTCATTAAAAAAACCAATCAGTAAAATGAAAGAATTGTTCCGGGTCACTTCCGAAACAAAGGGTTTTTAAAGCAAAAAGCTTCATTTGGATTCAAAAAACGCTGACCACGCATTTTACCCTTTTAAATTTTGGAAAAAAAAAACATTAAAATGGTGATAAGGGCGGGGGTTAAAATTTAATTTTCCAATAATTTCACCTTTGACTGTCTAAATTTTTTTTTTTGCCGGCCATGGGGCGAAGCATTATCGTGGTACAAAACTATGTTGCTTCTTGGATGCACTAATCGAACTCTTTCCAGCACTTTAGGCAATTAAACTATAGTATACCAAAGAGCATTAACTGTCGGGTTTTCTTTTAAACAAACTGTTTCTTTTTCAAAAAAAAAAGAACTAATTTTTTCCCAACACTGCGGGACTGTCTAATTTTAGCTGAACAAGGGTCAGTTTAAAACACCCATTGAGCCGACTGGAGTTTTGATTCAGGCTCAAAGGTATAAATTCATGTTTCGTCACCTGTAATAATGCCGTAGACAGCATTTGATCTAATTGTGTGGTTTTAAGCTTCGGTTAAATTATGGGGAACCCAACGACAACAAACTTTTCTAACTTCAAGATAATGGTGGAAGATCTTTTTAATTGCAATAACTCCAATCTTTCAAGTACCCCGAATAATTTGATATGTTACACGATTGTCTTTTATCATTTGTCAAACAGTACTATGTTTTCTTTCAGTGACAGGAGAAAATTCCCCCCCACGAAAATTTGTCAACCCAAAAAACTGGTTCAAACCTAAATTCGTTAAACCAGTTGTACACACTCCTCGAACTCGGGGTCAAAAGCATCCCTAAATCCTTCAGTAAAATGCTTTGGGCACAGATTACTTTTAAAATTAACGGTGACAGGTATCGACTTGCAATTGCTTATGTCCAAAACTTAAAAGAATGTATATATTTTTTTAGCCCAATTCGTGTCATATGTGCCTTGAGTATATTAGTTTGCAGAAATTTAAAGAAATATTTAATTTTCTTATTGAATTTACTAATTTTAATTTACTATTAAATCTATTACTACCTTTTCTTAGAATCTTTTTTCAACAAGCCTCGAAACAGCGTTGTTTTTTGGGGTGTCTAAAAACAGCAAATACCACTGTAATCAAAAAGCGCAGTTATATATATATATATTTTTAATCTATATTTTTTACCATTTTGACTTACCCCTTTGTCTAGACGAAAAAAGTTTCCAATCTAGGTTAAATCGGATTGACCTGTTCATTTATTAAGTCAATTAGGTCATTTAAATTAAAGTCATAATAAAATCTTTGAAAAATTAACTAAATTAAAAGATTGCCCTGTCCTAAGAAATATGCACCATTTCTACAAATCAGCGTAATTTGTCAACAGAAATTTTAACTCTAGATTTAAATTATGGTACCCCTCTCTCCATTAAAAAATGGTTGAAACATGCGGCTTGGGATGCTTCCTTTTACACTAGCCGGACTCGCTTATCCGATACAGACAGTGTGTTTTAAAAGTATATGGAGTCTAATGAGAGCTTTCGCACATGAGGAAGCTCTATTAAGAATTCATATACTTTGAAACCGGCTGTCCAGTACCGGATAAGCCGTTCCCCTAGTGTAAAAGGAGGCTTAGGCCGCTTGTATACGTCCGTTGTTTTCACCGGACAACGGACCGGTTTTTTTGCCATACTCACAGTGTTGTATGGCATATAATAAATCTTAGTAGATGCACCGGATACCGGTCCGGGGACAAGTTAACGCCGAATGTGCCCTCACCTTCCCTTGGTGCAACGGACACCGGTCCTGCGTAAAAATGTGTGGTCGCCTATGCCAGTAAATGGATGAGTGTAGATGGTACCGAACGTATCGCTTGTTTTTATGATAAAGGTGCGTCGGTCTTGCAGAAAACAAATAGGAACACAGCATAAAAAATTGTTAGTTTTAAAGTTTTGACTTAATATTTTACCCTAAAATTTCGAGTTTCAGCTCGAAATTTTAAAATTTTTAGTTGGAAAAAAACGAATAATTAAAATTTAGAGTTATAACTCGAAATTTTATAATAAAGGTGCAAATTTTAATATAAAATTTCGAGTTATAACTTGAAATTTTAATTATTCGATTTAAACTTCAAAATTTTGTTGCAAAATATTTTATAGGTACGAGTATACAAGGATCTCCGATTATTTTTTCCTCCGGCCAAATTTTCATTTTACTTTTATTTAGGGGTATTTAAAAACACGATTTTGCTTACATGTATGGGTTCGTCTTTATAATACGGGTAAATCTGTTAAAAACACATTAAATCTAGAGATTATATTGGAAGTTCAGGAATCGAAATGAAACCTTTTACATTCTCTTTAGAAACAGATCAACTACAAAGTGTAGGAACAAAATAGAGGATCCCACAAAAGCGAGAGGGTTTACCCCATTTTTTTACCTTTTTTACCCCCAAGCATGAAAAAAGGGTTTGTTTTCCCTATTAAATGGTTTACATGGGTTTTTTGGGTCACTGAATTTAAATATGATATAAATAATTACATTTAAGGGCTAAAAATTGCTGCATTCACCATTTTTTCCCCTACAACCCCAAAATATAGTTTCGCTAAAAGTAGTTTTTTCCTTATTATTAATGGTAGATTATATAGATTTTTTGGGCACCAAATTTTCATAGGGTGTCAGAAATTATAATAAGAGGGGTTAACTACCCCTATTTTCATCCCTTTTACTCCTTACATATATTGGATTGATAAATTTAAATCTGGAGTCAAAACCTATATGTATAGGGTTATATATCTTAAAGTAAACAGGGCTATATTTTTAAACTTCTCTGTACTTTTTTTTTAAAAAGGGAAAATAGTCATTTCGGGGTTTTTTTTTTTTTGTAGAATTCAATAATCTAATCGAAAAAAAAAATTTTAAACAAAACAAAAGAGTTACAGCACGAGTGACGTATATTTTAAATGAAATACCCCGTATATTTTTATATCAATAGATAGAGATTTTTTCAAGGAATTCTTTATATACGGGTTGCCGGGTTTATTTTCCGCGATTCTGCTGCAATTTTCTAAAAACTGCATGATACTATAAGGATAGTTTCACCTGAAAAACCTGGCCGCCACAGGTCACAGGTGGTTATTTGTCAAAGTCGATTAAAAAAAACGTTTATTATTTTTGGAGTAGTTTTATAATGAGGTTTTCATTAGAAGAACGGCTTCAAATTATATTATATGCTAAAAATAATATAATATAATTTTTTTTTTTAAACCAAGCACAAAATTACAATAAAGGAAAAAATTAAAATACAATGATATAAAATATCTGGTAATAAGCACACTTATAACAAAAAAATTTTAATATTACTAATAATTTAAATGTTCTATATGACCCCGTTATTTTGGGGAAAAATGACTATAACCCCCCCTTAGTTTTTTAAACCCCCCAAATTTTTGGGTTCTTGGTTAAGACGTTAATTCCTTCCTTTTTCCCCATTTCCCGTGTTTGTGTTTCCTTTTGGAAGACATTCTTAAGGACCCCATAGAATTGCCCCAAAAATTGAATTCTGGACTATTAGGTGGCCATCTTTTTGGTTATATGGCACCTAACGTCCAATGCAATGATTGTACCGGCGATTGATATCTGCACAACGACGAACGCGGGGGGGGCGCCCCCCTTGTTGCCAAATTATCTTACTATAGTTTTGAGGGAACTTCAAAATTCCCAATATTGTTTTTAAAAGATTAATATTTTCCCTATTAAGGATCCCTTATAGAATATTGGCCCAAATTCTATTTTAACACCCACACCAGACATGAAGATAAACCTTCAATATTTCCTGGGTTTTTTTTCCAGCTGTGCAATTGGTCGAACATTTCCGCCCCCAAAAATCGTTTAAAACAGGGTGGGGTCCATCTTGTTCATGGAAAAATTTGGAAACCAATTAAAGGGAAAGTTTTTTTGTTCACGTTTAAATGCTGACGGAAGAACGTGTTGGTAGATACTTAAAATATATCGTGTTCTCTGAACCGCCATATTCTTTTTTTGAGGCCCATACCTCAAGTCTCTAACTGGTCAGAATTGACTTCGGGAAACAAAGTAAAATAATTTACAATAGCTCGATACCGGATTCTTTTTTTTTATTTACCTTTTTCTTTTTTAACGATTTTTTTTTGAATAAGACCTTCAGTTTTAAAATAGTTTTTACCGATATATTTCGGTGGAAATATGCAACATATCTTCGTTGTGTTTCCCTGGCGTTTTCTCCACATTTATAATAAAAAGTTATTATTTAAATCCGTTCTTCCAATAAAAACTTCATTATGAAACTACTCCAAAAAGAAATAATATTGACTTTGACAAATAAGCACCAGTGACCTGTGGCAGCCAGATTTTTTTAAGTAAAACTATCGTTATAGTATCATGCAGTTTTTAGACAATTGCAGCAGAACCGCAGGAAATAAACCCAGCAACTCCTATATCACCGAATTCTTCGTTAAAATCTCTATCTACTGATATTAAAATATACGGGGTAATCCATTTAAAAAATACGTCACTCGTGCTGTAACTTATTATATTCTACGAAAAAAATACACGAAATGGCTATATTCGTTTTTATTTTTCAAAGTACAGGAAAGTTAAAAAATAAAACCCTGTTTACTTTTAAATAAATGACCCTGTACATACCATAAAAAAATTGAAAAAAAACTTTTTTAGCGAAATGTATGTTTTAGATGTGTAGGGGGTAGAAAAGGGTAAATTGCCCTTTTAGTCCTTTAAATGTAATTTTAAATATCATATTTGAATTTAGTGGCCCAAGAAACCTATATATGAATTACTAAAAATGTAAAAAGAAACATTTTTAATAATTTTATGCTTGGGGGTAAAAACGGTAAAAAATGGAGTAAAAACACCCTATTTTGTAGGATCCACTATTTATTTTTGACACTTTGTAGTTGATCTATTTCTAAAGAAATACAAAAGGTTTTATCTCCATTCATAATCTTCCAAAATCATTTAACGGTGAATTACAGATTTACCCGGACTATTAATTTTAAGGTAAAACAAACATGCAATATGTTTTTCAATGTATGTAGTTCAATATTATCAGATCAATATCATACGGACTTTAACCAGTCCGGTTGTTAACTTATCACATAACTTCTTTTTGGGAATTTCGTGTCATGCGCATTGCAGGCTTCAAGTTCTTTACTTTTCGAATTAGGGATTGTTTATTTACCCTTTTCTGTACTCTTTGGTTTACTAATGGAAAATCATGCATTAATAGAAGCTACTAATGCCTGTTTTTGTATACGTTAATAATACTTATAAAAAACGATCGCTAAAAATATTTATTAAACGAACCAAAGTCATTTAAATTAAAGTCTACAAAATTTTTAAAACATTAATTAAGTTACAAAGATTGCTCCTGTCTAAAGAAATATGCATCGTTCCTACAAATCTACGTAATTTGCCGACAGAAATTTTACCCTAAATTTAAATAGAACAAAAGGAGATCTCTCGAGTTGATATCCAGCTGCAGCTCCTTATTCCAACCAATTTAACAACTTGATGCTGAGTAATCGGGATTTCTTTAAATAAGTCAGAAGCAGAAAGAAATTAAATATGTTAACCTATATTTGGTTGAGCGGATTTAAAGTGGGAAAAGGAACGATTTAAATTCTTTTCTGGTTTAATTTTAGGAGAGACCAAGGGGAGTTGAAACAATTTTGACAATTTGCTTGTTATACGAAATACTATAAACACAAATCGTATGAGACTAGTACTAGTAGGTAGTTTATTTCTTATACTTGCAGATGACATAAGTCATAAACTAATTTAAAACAGCTTTAAAAAGAAGTAAAGTGTGGCTAAAAATAGACTTTAACCTGACATGTCATTTTGTTTCATATCCCCTAATGCCGAGGTAAGTTAAAATAGTGGTCGGGCTAAGTTAAAAAAAATGATTTTTGGCTTAAAGTAAGGATGGTAAAGTAAAAAGGACAATTGATATAATTTAAAGGTATTTATTAAAATAAAGCTCTTAAAAACAAAACTTAAGATTATTTTGTACATCACAAAGCAAATCTTTATAGATAAGTACTAGAAATTATAAACAAATAAACATTCCTTTTTAATTATTGGTAACCATAAAAGTTTAAAAGAGTAACAAGCTTAGAAACAAAATCACATTCGACATATGTGAAGCTTAGTAATATAATAATTATGAAATTTTACTCGTTTATAGGCACAAAAATTGGTTTAAATTTTCCCCCTTTTTAATGCTTAGGTACAAAAATAAAAAAATATTATTCGAATAAGCAATTGTAAGAAGATTCGCAATTGTAAGGAGAACGCATAGATTTACATAAAAATTTGAGATCAAGCTTAACTAACTCTCCTTTTTAAAATCTATATTATGCCGATGAGCGCTCTTTATTTTTTAGGGGTAAAGACTACCCTTTATTGCTAAAACCTATAAAACTATACATTAAAGCGTAAGTTTGATAAAATTTCACTCAAATAGTTTGAAATAGTAGTATTTTGTTTTTTTGTAACATTATTTAAAATATTTTAGCCCTTAAAAATCAATCCTTACCAAGATTTAAAAAAATATTTACCATAAAAAATTAATATTTATTATCACAGTGTTTTGCATGAAAATTTGGAATTGGGCCTAATTTAACCCTCTCTTTAAATTCTTCATTATGCTGAAGTTGCTTTTATTTTTAGGGGTGAAAACTACCCCTTATTGCAGAAACCTTCAAAACTTTCATTAAAGGGTTAAGTCACAAAAAAATTCTGAAATTTGATTTTTACTTGCAGCTCTATTTTTTTCAAAATTAAGCAATTTAAATCGGTTAAAATTTTAAAATGCATTTATGATATAAAGATAAAGAGAATTGAAAAAGGGGGTTTCTACTCATTTTAATTAGGGTGGTAATTAGAGGGTAGTTTTCGAATATTTTTGCACTCAAAACATTTTTTTTAAATACGTAGATTTTATGTTATTTGCCTTTGAAACTCTGAAATTCTGTGTTTGATGAATAATAGCTAATTTTTAACAAACCACAATTTGCTTTGTATTGGTCCCCAGCGAATCCAAAAAAATTATACGGTTTTTTAAAAGCTACAACTTTGTTATTTACAGTTTTATTTAAAATGCATACTTAGCGAGTTATTTGCAAAAATCTGATTAAAAACGTTAATTTTATCGACGAAAAACTCCAACTTTTGATTGCGAATAACTCGAAAAGTATGCATTTTACGAGAAAGTGCATAAAACATGTTTTGCTTAGAAATGATTTTTCTATCGATTCCTGTGGTCAAAATATATAAACAAAAATTCCACCTGCGTGATGGTTTGGCAACCATCCCAAGGTGAAGGCGCCCTTCGGCATGATATAGATTTTTTCCTTGGACTATTTCCTACCAAAAATTTAAGTATGCATTTTAAAAAAACTGTTAGTCAAAATGGTTCGTTATCTGGACTATTCAGACATGGGACCCATTTTTCATAAGTCCTAGCGTGCGTTCTTCACTTCTTGAATTTCAAATCTTGTTAAAACTGGATGGAGCAGGCTCCTCGGCGACAGAACCCATGAAGGTTTTTAAAGGTTGATCAGTAGTTTGACTCAAAAAGTAAGCAGCGTCCTGAAATATGTCGGTGTTAGCTGGACTAAGTCCAGTCGTGCTGAATTCAAAAGATATATTGCATGCTGTGACTGCAATTTCAAACGACATTTTCACTATTCCAGAAATATGATAGAAAGTCATATCTTTTTTACTTGATGTCAGGGATTGCCAAACACGTATGGTCAACACAACACCGCATACAATGGTCGAAAGCAAAAATTATTCATAAAGAAATCCACTGGAAGAAGAGAAAATTTAAATAAGCTGCAATAATTCTAAACAATCATAATGCATTAAGCAAGTCTAGTATCGACATTCCAAATATCTGGCAGCCCGTTGCTGAAAAGCGAAAAATCAGTCAAACTTCGGTGAAAAACGGATAGTTTAGAAATCCTTGCTTTTAAGAATTGTTTTTAGTTATCACTTAAATACGGAAGGAGATAAATCTCTAACCGAAACGTCGTGTATCATGTAACAAACAAAGACAATAGAAGTCCAAAATTTTAGTGTTAGTGAAACCATAACATTGCCTAACACTTTTAAGAAAACAGAACTTGTTCCAACGTTTCATTTATACTAAATACATTTTAAAGCATTTTGGCTGATTCAGTCATGGTAAATGTGAAAACAGATAATGGTTGTTCACAGGTTTCATTATGAAAATTTGTTTTTGTATTTCTGTTTTTGGATATGAATAAACATTAACTAGTCATGTAACATACTTATTAAGAAAAAAGTGCGTGTCATTATTGGAAGAGTACGCTTCCAGTTTACAAAAGATATAATAAATTTGGGCGTTTAACCAATTATAACCAAAAGAAATCGGGTATTTGACACTAAATTTAGGTGGTTATGGTTGACTTGGTTACGACGTCTTTGTTCAATAAATTTAGATTAAAGTTACCACAAAGTCCTGTCATTTAACACTAATTATTACCGCGGTTATTACCGTAAAATTTTCTGTACTTCACTTAAATTCGATGATATTGTTAAACCAAACAAAAAAAAACAACGAAGGTTGTGGGTGAAACAGTGGATATTACGTCGGAACGAATAAGGTGCCAGTAAACATACATACAGGGTGTTCAAAAATGCACGGCCAAATTTTAGGAGGTGAGTCCTTATTAAAAATATAAAAAAAGCTTTTGTAAATTGGGTCTTAGAATATTTATAGTTTTCTTAAAAATGTTTTTTTTTTTAATATGTTTTTGTAGTTATTTTAAATACCCTGTAGCCATTTTCCTAATAAAGACCTAATTAAATTAAAATTATTAGCTCCAGTGGCATCTTAGGGGACACTTTATCGAAAATAATTGTGAAAAAAATGTTTGTCACTGACTTTTTTTTGCAATTTTTATATATTCCCAAGAATAACCAACTAAAAGTACAACTTTTTTGTTTTTTAATATTTTTTCCTATCTGGTTTTGTTTTCGAAAGAAAAAAAAACAATTCATAGCAATAGTCCAGTAACTGAAGACCCAAAAGTATGCCACAGCTGTTAATAAATCTGTACAGTTTTTATTTGTGGCGCAATTCTTAGGTCTTCGCGGATGTTTTCGAGCGAGAAAAAGTTTATCACGATTCCGACGTGGGAACCCGCTGAAAATGGCCAAAGTCCCAAAAATGAGTTACCCGCGAATATCTGCCAAAATATGGAAATTAGAAATTTTTTGTTTAGACAAAAAAATAAAGATTACCTCGAAATCTATAAAAATGGTCCCTACCATTTTTTTCGCGACACCAATATTTTTTGTAAAAACGGCCGTCGAAAAATCCATAACATTTCACACTGGATAGATTATGTGGTGGTAGGCTAAAAAATGCAGATGGGCAAAACAATTTTTTATCAAAATGCAAAAAAGATGATGAAGACATTTTTTTGGGTTCATTGAACCCTTGCTAAAGTCTCATTATTAAAAAGAAATGTTAATAACAAACCATTTTTTTAAATAACATTAAATTGATGAAATACTCCCAAAATATTGTGAAAAACAACTTTGATCCCTTTTTTTAATATTCAAGAAAAATTAGAATGGACCCGAACTAGGGTTCATGATTTCTCGAGCTTATCAATTTCTCGGGTCTCGAGAATTCTCGAGGCTAATTTCTCGGGTCTTCTCGGGTTGTCGAGAAATTTACAAATTGCGTGTACTACACTTTGTAAACCGTCTGAACTCAGCTAGAGTCGAAACACTAATGAACGTGTGTGTGTATTACAGTGTTGCCAACCAAGCTCGCTGAAAATTCCCAATTTTTCTGTAAAATAATCCTTAGAATTTCCTAGATCAAAATTAAATAGAAAAATAATTTACGAAATGACTTTATTGTCAGAAAAGTTCAAAAAATACATAAAAATAAAATCTCATGGTAACAATGGACATAAATAGCAAAATGAATTAACAAAAATAAAAGTTTCTAAACAAAAAAAAAACAATTCTAAAAATTCTTAAAAATCAATCTTTATAAAGGTTTTCCTTTTTCATAAGACTTAAATGCTTGTCATTTAATGAATAATTTTGGCAGCAGTTTTCACTAGAAAGACGAATTAAACACACTGCATTTAATGCCTCGCTGGATAATTAATTTCGCTTTTTATTTTTTACGTCGGTAACGACTGAAAATACTCGCTCAGTCTCGGCATTACTGTGGGGCAACAAATACACGAACTTGACATTTCTTTTTTCCCTTAGTATTTTGTGGGCAACAACCACAAAATACGAAAGGGCAACAACATGCAGAGGGATGCTAAGTAGCAGTTGATCTGTAATTCCCCGAAACCCGATACCACGAATTAACCCGTATTAGATTAATCAGCGCAACAAGAAGCAATTTTTGAAAAGATACAATGGTCAAACCATAACCCAGGGTATAAGGATTTAATAGGTACTTGTCATTAGTAGTCCACTTAATATTAAAATTGATAAATTGACTGAAATTCTATAAATTGAACTGAAAACAATCCAAAGTTGAAAATTCCCTAGATATTAGATAAAATTCCCTAGGTTGGCATTACTGGTGTATTACCTACTCTATTGTATTATGTATAAAACGACGCCGCCAGAGCGCTCACCGCGCGCGGTCGGCGAGATCAAAGGGTACCACGGCGCTTTGGCCCGTGCCGCCCCGCCGCCGCGCGTTCATAACAAACGGCAAACGCAAATAGTTTTATTTTATAATTTCATAGACTCAAATATGATTTCTCGAGTTCTCGAGTTTTCTCGAGCTTGATTTCCGGGAACAAAGCCCAAAGATTTCCCGGAATTCTCGAGCCGAGAATTCTCGAATGAACCCTAACCCAAACTCATATGCAATGATAGGTACGGGTTCTCCCATTTCGATGAACTTTAAGTGATTAAAAAATGTACATTACGCTTATAAGTGAATCCATGAAGATAGCGACATTTTGAAAAAAATTATAAGGACCATTTTTGTAGACTACAAGGCGATCTTCATTTGTCGTCAAAACAAAAATTCTCGGGCCTCGAGGGGTCATTCTTAGCCCTTTCCCACCTGTTAATGTTGATAAACATTTTTTCGGTCCAAAGCATCCCCAAAGACCTAAGAATTGCGCCACAAGGAGAAACTGTACAGATTTATTTACAGCTTTGTCCCTTCATTTACTGGACTAAAGTCTCCGGACCCCATTTAAACTTAAAAAAAAAAAATAAATTGCAATTTGCAATTATAGTTAACTGTTGTTACTATGCACCAATAACGTCATTGGACATAAAGTTACAATTAAATCTGGCCAGAACATTTGAGTTTATAAAGTCACTAAGAACGCAGAGTTTAATAAACGAATAGTTCGTACCAAATACAAAGGGGTAGAAACCCTATATCATTTGAAAACCTTAAAGCAACCGGCGAAATTCCGGGAAAGCGAATCGATATAATACTCTTGATACTAGTCGCGACATCTAGATATAAGCGGACAAACTTTAGTTTAAATCGATAACAAAAGATCCAGAAATTATACGTGTCGGTTTTAAAGTTTTGTCTTTTATGGCATAGATGGCAGTATATGGATAATATATATTATTGTTTACATAAAAATTAAATAGTAAAAATCAATACCTTATATATTAGTTGAAGAGTGCATGACACATGTTTCATGAAGTGTTCAATTCAGGTAAAAATTTTAATTAGTTATTTCAATAGGATAAATCAGTAAGTAATCGACTAATTGCCTGACCTACCTAGGTACATCAGGTACTGCGCATAGAAGTCCGCGCAACTTTTATTTTCATGATTGCCAATTGTTGAATCCGGGAGAAATGATTGGCTTTTTGCAAGTATTTCTTATAATATATGATTGAGACTGTATTAAAATTTTAGCGTGAAACAAACACTTTCATTTATTTTTTAGAAATATAACTTTGAGGTGGTTTGGTTTAAAAGTAACCCCCCTTAAAGTGATTGTCTTTTATTTCAAAGCAACTAAATTTTTGAATGGTCTTTGATGACTTTTAAATCAAACACGTTTTTTTGCCATTTTTTTATCACTTTTGTATATGCTCAGTACCTGGTGTACCCAGGTAGATCAGGTAATCAGTTAATTACTTACTTATCCATCCTTTTTAGGAAATTTTGTGAAATTTCTACCTGAATCAAACACTTTGTGAAACATGTTTCATGAGCTCTTGTACTATGCAATACTGTTAAGGTAAGTAATTCTATTTAAAATTTCATAATTTTCTCTGAATTTTTTTTACAATAACAGGTGTCCCTTAATAAAATTGTCACGATGTATCCTTTTTCTTGGAAGCCTAGATTAAAGCTGATTTAAATTTATGTTTTACCTATCTATTATTGATCTATAATACCTTAGAAACGGAATATGTTATGATAGCAATAATACCTGCTATCACACCTAGGGCATTATAAGCGGGCATTATGATAATGCCCGCTTATAATGCCCTAATGCGCTAATATGGAAATTTTATTGCTAATCCAATTTTATTTATCTCACAATAAAGATCAAGTTTATACAAAAAATATTTTTTTCTTTAAACAATACTAAAAATTAAACTTTATTTCCAAAATAAAAATTACAATTTTGAAATGTCCCGTGAAATGTAGCTGATCCCACTATAGAATGGTCGGTGTTTTTTGTGATGGTAGCAGCGGTGGTAGCACTAACGCTATTTTGTATAGAAGAACAGTCCATTAAAGAATTTTCAATAGTCGATAAGGAATTAACCTCGGAATTAACTGAATTGGCAATCATTTTGGCTACTTTGTTTTTGGATGAAATACTTTCTTCTATATATCCTTCAGCTACTGAAGAGCTTTTCCATTTCCCATGTTGTTTTAGCGTTTCAAACGAAGCACCTGCCTCAATAAGTAAAGTTGACGATGTGCGACGCAAACAGTGGCCGGTGTAAGCTTATCCATTATCCAGTTTTAAAAATTTTTCGATCAATGTTGGGACGCTTCCTATGGTATTTTTTCCAATGGGTTGTACTGTACATCGACCCTTTCTATAGGTAAGAAAGAATCTTCGCTCCTTTATTCCAGCTGGTCTTAATGTTGTGTACTTTTTTATTAAATTTAAAGCGCCTAAATCTTCTTCAATGATAGTAAAACTTTTTGAAGTTGAAGTTTTAGTTTCTGGTACCTTTATAACCAAGACTTTTCCTCTATCTTCAATGTCATCAATTCATTTTGACCAACTCATCTCGTCTTAAACCTCCAAAAACACCCATTACCAATATGACTTTGTGTACCAAGTAGATATCATCAAGAGCCTTCTTAATAAATTTTAATATTTGTTCTCCTTCCAAAACTTTAGACTTCTTCGGGACGTATCCTTTCGACTTAACTTTTAAAAAAGATATGAGACGATGGTATTGCGAAATGTCTATATTTTCATAGACCATCAACGTAGACCTTAGGGTGGAATACTTGGTCCAGAGAGAGTTCGGACTGTATTTTTCCGACTAAAAATAATAAAGTTTGTTAAACATATGTATTAAAATAAAATCAATAACTTACCAGTTCCTGGAAATATGCCATTAAAACGTTTTCGGTTATTTGAAGAATTGCGTTCGCATCTTTCCAAATACCAAATATGCCATACTTCCGATCATACTGTTGCCTTGATTTAACTGGCAAAATATTTTCGGTCGCTTTTATGGCCTTTTCTCTTATATTTTGTGGAATTTCTTCCATTTTGAGAAAATCGTTAAATAAAAATGCCAACTGACTAACTGACAGAAACATCAAAGTCAAACTTAACACCAGTCATTATCTACTTACATATACAGGTACAGGTGCAACTTATTTTTATATTGCGAATAAATAATGTAATTAGTCATTGAAAAACTCTTTTGGGTAAAACATAAAGCATTGTATGCACCACGGGCTTTACTGGACTATAATGCCCATCAGGTCGAAATCTAGCCCTCCGTCCAGAGGCCCTAGGGCTATTTCGACCTTCAGGGCATTATAGTCCCAGTAACGCCCTTGATACATAAATAGCTATTATGCACGATCGGGTGGTAAATTTAACATACCGCCCGCATTTCTGGGCAGTTAGTTGAATTTACCGCCCTAAGGCGGTAAGTAATTTGGCCACCAGCTTAAACAACCATGCTCAATTTATAATGGTTTTGGTACTTAGTCTAGCATGAGTCCAGCCAACTTTAAAAATGTTATACGGGGAAAGACTGTATTTTTAAAAATAATGTAAAATAAATGCCATTTTAATAGTATATTACATAACAAGTGTGTTAAGTAGACGATAATGATTTTTGTTCGACGCTTATCTTAATTTTACACTAGCAATTGATTAAACTACCAGTTACCTCAATCGGTATCAGCCATTGCACAATGACACCACCTCAAAAAAAAAAGCCATTGCAATCGGCAGTTGTAAATATAGGAAATGTGAGCGACTCTACTATTACGTTTAACTTTTAGGTTGATTAACTGTATGTTAGGTAATTTACTGCGGAGTTATTTTTGTTAAACGATGTTTAAATAAACGATTTTTGAAAAGTCCTTAGTATAAATGATCTTACCTCACTAGCAAGGTACAGTAACAGTTACCATACTAGTACGGTAAAGTGACACTTACCACATTAAAAATAGTGTTTGTAGCCTTAGTTCCACACGGTTGTAAATAAAATAATCTTTTTTTTGGAACTAAGAATGTCTGATCGTGCATAAAACGTAATAAGTATGGTCTGTCTCAAAGTATATCGTTATGGCTTGACGGACCATACCCCAATAAACCTTTAACGATTTTATTACCTATTGTTATTGGGTAAACCCATTTGTTCATAAGGGCAGGGGTGGGCCAGGTATTTCTTGAGTATTAACGATTGGGCATATAAATATTTTGGCTTATATTTTAGTGGCAGTGTTGAATAGCCGTTTCTACTGTGCGTTTCGAAAAAGTTGTTTTACGAGAATATAACTATGTCGCGTCGAAATCATTTGTCATTAAATGCAAAACAGGTTGTAAAAAATGTGTATGAAACTTTAATCAGTGGAGGACTAATTAAACAAAAAGCTTTAAAAGAAACCTGTCTACATACAAGACCTCCAATATTATCGATAAGGGATATTATTATTAGTGAAGAATTGAACAAAAGCAAAAAACGTAGTGATTTTCAATCTCACCGTATAGAAAATAGTGATTAGGACCTAATAAGAAGGAAAATATATTTTCTTTATGAAAGCGGAGTTATTCCTACCTTGGATAAACTAAAAAAGAAGCTTAGTGAAGACGAAACCAATATAAATATTACCCGTTGCCACCCTCCATAGAGTTGTTTGTAAAATGGGATTTAAATACCGCAAAATAGACAAAAGACAAAAGACAAGTTGTAATGGAATCGCACAGATTACGCACTTGGAGATTTAATAACCTTTAAAAAATTAAGCTATAGGTTAGAAAATAGATCCATAATTTACCTTGATGAAACAGAGTTCGATACACACGACACAGTATCCAAGGGATGAGTTGATTCCAGTCAAAACTGTCAGACGAAAGCACCTTCAAATAAAGGAAAACGCACTACCATAATACACGCTGGTTCAGAAGACGGATTTGTCCCAAACTGCTTGCTGTTGTCTGCAAAGAATATTAAGAATTCTACCTTGGATTATCATCAGGATACAAGTGCAGAACTTTTTGAAAACTGGTTTCAAAACATGTATGTGATAATTTGGTTGAACAGGCTGGGCATGCTGTCTTACGGCTTCCTCCGTATCACTGTATGTTTAACCTCATAGAGCATTTGTGGAACCAAGTAAAATCAAAGATCAGAGCAGAAAATGTTACACCTACTTTAAGTCCCAGTGTTATAAATTTGATAAAAAAATGGAATTACTAACATACCAGTTGAGAGCTGGAAAAATTCACTACAGCACATAATAAAAATTGAGGACTCTTACATTTCTATCCAAAACAACATAAATCCTATTGTAATTAATCTTATTGATGGCTCTGATAGTAAAACAGAACTAGATTTAGACATTTAGATTAAAAATGTTTTTATGTATAGATAATGCAGTTATAAATTTATTAAAACTTTGCATATATTTAATTTCTTAATGTAATTTTAACATTATACTTACCTAAATAAACAATAAATTATAAATCTTTATATTATTAAAGTCCGTCCCTAATGTTCTGTCCTTTAATACCTACCGATCCTCAGTTTTACTGCTGTTGGCAGGTATAATCCATAAATGAAGGCAAGAGCTACCACTGTATACTTTGAGACAGACTATACTTTGTGCGTTAAGTGTGCGCCCTCAAATATTGAAGGCTTCCATTGTCGCGTCGGTCTTCAAACACTTTCGGGCGGTAAACCACACTTACTAATACTTAAATAACTATTAGAATATATTTCGAAAAAATTTCTTACAAACATTATTTTTGTATAAATAGTCAGGAAATTAATTTTGATTCTGAAAACAATGTTTTTTATTTAATGTTTGTGAAAAATTATATGTAACTATAATAAATATAAAATAATGTTTAGTTAATAATACCATCAAACCAAATTATTATTTAAGTATTTTAAATTAGATATGTATAACAATTAAAGGGCTGATAATAAAGATTAAAGGTTCCAGTGTTCCTAACATAAAGTTAGATGTGGATTTGTAGGCAAACAAAACTTGTGTAAGTAATTTACTAGGCATCAAAATAACTTACCTGCAATCATGAAAAACGTGATTGGTTGTACCGGGTGTCCAAATAAGAGAGGACGCCGGCTGTATCTTAGGAAATGTTTATCGCACAGCGTTGGAAAAAAATATTTTTGGTAAAAGTGGTGATGAGAAATAGCTGGAAATTATTTTCAAGTTTCTGAAAAGGCCTCGGGCGTAACTGCAATCTTGTATCTAAAAAAATGATGTTTCTGTAAATTTTGCTATATTAACCTAACAAAAAAGTACTTAATATTTAAAGCGGACAATAATTTAAACCTTTTTTGTTTAACAATTTTTGCTGTATCTCCGAAAATAAAGTAGTGGAGTATTTAAAGGTTTCTGTAAAGAACACTCCGTATTTTCAAAATGGATAAGCCGTTTTTTACAAGTTTAGACTAGTTAAAAAGAGCTATTTTTGGGCTATAAATATTATAATATTTTAAGTTTGGCGAGTTTTACATGTCGCTGCTAGAGGGCTTTTTTTTTGACATTCCTACAGAAATGGTTAATTTTCTTAACAAAATATAATCGTTGGTACATTTTTTTTGTAAAAAAGTAGCTTAATGATGCCTGAACAAGCTCGCAAAAACCGTATCTCGATATCTTGTTCTTTACCTAAAATTTAGGCCAAAGAAATTTTTTTTCGTCAATATCCCAAAAACTATAAAAGCTACAAAAAATTATGAAACATAAATTATGCATTTTTACCAAGTTTTTAATTTAGTTTATATAATATATTCGTCTAAATGCAACACTTTACGAGTTATAATCAAGAAATCGAGTTCCAGGGGTAACTTAAAAAAATCCTGAAAATTCTATTTATTGATTATAACTGTAAAGTATTGGATTTAAGCGAAAAGATTATATAACGTAAATTAAAGGCTTTGTAAAAATACATAATTTATGTTTTATGAAATTTCTTGTAGCTTTTATAGTTTTTAAAATATTGACCTATAAAATTTTCTGTGGCCTTAATTTTAGTAAGGAACAAGATATCGAGATACTGTTTTCGTAAGCTTGTTTAGGCATCATTTAGCTACTTTTCGATAAAAAAAAAACATATCGATGCATTTCATTTCGAAAAAAGCCCTCTAGCGGCGAAATGTGAAACCAGCAAAACTTTATAACATATATAACATTCATAGCCCAAGAATAGCTCTTTTCGAATTATCCTTGACTTTTAAGATCAGGTATTTTTTTGTTAGGTTAATATGGCAAAATTCAAAGAAGCATTATTTTTTAGATACAATATTGCAGTTACGCCCCATAGCGGTCATTTCAGAAACTTAAAAATAATTTCCAGCTATTTCTCATGACACCTTTCACCAAAAATATTTTTTTCCCAACATTTTCTAAGATACCGCCGGCGTCCTCTCTTATTTGGACACCCGGTACAAGAAGGCTGTGATTTATGTAAGTAAAAGCTTGTTTTATACTATTAAGTAATTTTCTTAAATATGTATGAAAATAAGATTTTATTTATTTATTTGTTTATTAAATTCTTAACCAACTATACAGTTTATTACAAGATATAATAACAATATTTAACTTGAAAAAGACTTCGTTGATAAAACAGTTAAATTAATTTTAAATATTTATATATGTATTTTAAACAGTAATAGTTTTTAAATTCTTATTAGTAGTTTAACATACCTTTTTATTTCATTATGAAGTATTCTTCTCGTTCCAAAATTACTATTAATTTAAATTGTTTGTAATAAATCTGTTTGTCTAGTATTATGATCATGTAAGTTAATAATATTTTTAAGTATGATATTTGAATTTTTCTTGTTTAATTTTAGCGAATAAATAAATATTAATATTTTTAATTTGTATATATGATAAACATCAAAATAATTATTTTGTAATACAAGTTAACTGGTGGTTTCAGATATGGTAATTTATAAATACATTTAATTTTTTATTTTGAAGTCTTTTTAAAGGTGTTACTATTCTTAAATTTGCCGAAACCCATATTAAAATTAAATATTGCAATTTTAAGTGTACTAAACTAAAATAAATACTTTTTAGCAATTAAAAAGGTATATAATTACGAATCTTATACAAAATTCCTATTAAAGGTGATAGATAATTTCAAAGATAAGTTTTATATAATTTAAATGTTTATTAATACATAATTCTAAAAATTTATAGCGGTAGAATATTTTTTTGTATTTTTAAATATATAAGGCATCTTATCTCTTATTAATTGTTTGCTGATAATCATGTAAGATGATTTATTTAAATTTAAAGTTAGTTTTTTGAGTGTTACCAATCAGATACATTTTTTAAATCATAGATTCTTAAAATGGTTATTATTAAAATTATCCACCGAATATAATGATAAAAATGAATAAGATAATTCTGAGGTTAAAAAAGAAAAGGCAATGGCAAAAGATTTAGTGTGAACATAAATTATTTAAAAATTAAAGGCATTTTATATATTTTAAAATAACTTAAACGTAAAAGTATTGCCTATACATATCGCAATATTAAAAGCCTTTAATACTACAATATGTTATGTTCCAAATAAAAATCCCATTTTAGTACTTTAATAATCTTTATTATAAGGCCATAAACCGTTAATAAATATTTTCTGGAATAACGCTTTATCCAATCCTGAAGGGACATAATTTTAATGGTTTTGTATCCATTAAAATGGAAAATATATTGAGGGGACATAAATAACGCCATGATGGCTTTTCTGAAGTTACGACAGTGTAATAAAGTGGTAATACGAGGGATATTTGGTAACTTAATGCTGATAATTAAACTTTTATACCTTTAAATATTATTAAGTTACATGTTGAATCGTAAATAAATTAATTTGTTAAATTAGATTTTGGGGTGCTTTAGCTCCATGAAAATGGTTTTATTATAATGAGCAGGAAATTGTTTCATAGAAAGGAAACGACTTTAAACTGAATAAATGGTAAATCTGTAGATCTGTAAAGAAATATTTTAATTAGAGAAAGAACATTATTTTGTTATACTTTGTTATATTTTTTTAGTTGGTTATGCAAATATTTCTACATATTAGTAAATTTCGTTTTTCTGATTTAAGTTGTCTGATTTGATAATTCAGGACCGTACTGGAGAGAGTATAAAAAATTGAATATCTTTAAAAATTTGTTATAAAGATTACAATAATTAAATTTATCTTTACAATTTTCTCTCTGGTTATATTTTAGCACGAACGATAAAAGCTTGGTGTTTGATCGTAATATTTTATTAAAAATTATCATTTTTGTTAAGCCCCAAATGAAAAGTTCCATTTTTGCTACATCAAAAAACAATATTGAAAAGAACTCCGAAGCAGCTTTATTTTCATAGCATAACCGACATAAAAAAGAAACGTATTGAGTTAGCAGATTATCGGCCAAGTGATGATCGCGTTGTTAAATTTCGCAATGGACTTAGCAATTGTTAAAATTTAGCAACGGCTTAGAATGTTTAACAAATTGTCAGATTTTGACAGGTTGCCTACTAAAATCACCGAATAACACTGACAATGGCGTTTTGTCAAACATTCTAAACCGTTATTCTTTTAAGAATTGCCCCAAGTCCTTTAAATTAACAAGCAATCCACTCGGCCGCAATATATTCCCTTTGACGCAAAACTTTAATGGTATTTAAAAGAAGTTAAATTTGAATAATATCTTGAAGGTGTACGCGTATCTTGTTAATTTTGAGTTTTTTTTTTTGAATCTTTGGACAGTCCACGAAGGCTGAGGCCTAAGTACTAACTTACCGTGGGTGTCTTAAATGTGGTGAGAGGGAATTTGTTCACACGGGACTAGAATGTTTGAAGACTGGGAGGAGAAGGCAATACTTCTGCGGGTAGCAGGTTCCATAGCCCGGACACTCTAGGAATGAAGAAACAAAGAAAGCGGGAAGTTCGGGGCCTCTATGTTGAACTGTAAAAGGATGCATAAAATGTGCACTATGTGTTACTCTGTTGGGAGCTGCCAAAGGAGGAACTAAACTGGCCAACTCCTCTGAGCAGAAGCAATACCTATAGAAGAGCGGCAGATCCCCCACAGCTCGACGGTGGGTAAGAGGAGGAAGCCTATCTGTAAGCGGGGAGATCATTAATAAGACGCACAGCTCTTTTCTGAATGAAGTTCAGAATGCTAAGTGTTGTAGAAGACGCCATTCCCCAGACATGAGAACAATATTCTAAAGAGGGTCTGATTTGGAACACAAACAGAGTACACAGATTGGAAGAAGAGAAACACTTTCTGGCTCGAAAGAGGAATAAAGCTTTTTTGAAGCTGCTGAGGCGTTGGATGTAATGTGTTTGTGACAGTTGTGGTTATTTTCAAAAGTAACGCCGACAAGATTAAACGACTCTTTGTTCTGCAGAACTTGGCCGCTTATATGTAACGGATGAGCGTTGGCAGACTTTTTTTGCGACAGCGAACAGGACTGTGTTAAAACGAACAAGATTTTTGGCGCCCCAATCCAAGATAAGTTTGAAGTCTTGGGAAAGAAAAATCCGCATTGACCTACGCTTGGTTTCCAAATCAGGCTTATTGACTGGCTTGAAAAATTAAATGTTAGAGTGGAGGGTACTATCGTCAGCACAGCTATAAATCGGATTGATTGTGAAAGAAAGAAGATCGTAAATGTATAGAAGAAATAGAGTGGGTGTCAGTACTGAGCCTTGGGGCACCCCAAGGCACTTATTCCAGTTGTGGGTTACAAAGGAATCCATACTGTCTATCATGTAAGATCTTGTGTTTTTTCAGATACTTTAAGATTTGGAATTTAAAGGGAATTTTTTCATTACTTTGCAAACAACAGAAAAAGAGATATGAGTCTATAATTAGAAGGGAGAGTCTTGCATCCTTTCTTGGGGACAGGCTGCACACGTGGAGCTTTCCAGCTCTCCGGAAAAATGCCGGTGTCGTAAGAGATTCAAAAAAGGCAAGTTAGGAGGGGTGCAAGCTCGGGAGCATATTTTTTTAAGACGATTGCTGGTATGTTATCCAGCCCCGACGATTTTTTAGTATTAAGAGAAGAAAGAATTCGCTTGATTTGTTTGACTCAAAAAATTATATCGGCTATTTTATGAGGAACAGGGGCAACTGTTAAAAGAGGAAGATTACAGGGAGGATCGTTAGTACAATTGGCAGCAAATTGTTTGGCAAGTATTTTGGCTTTTCCTTTAGAGGTAAAAATAATTTCATCGTCGAGCAAGAAAGGACTTATTTTTTATCCGATTGTTAAAACAGTCTTGGCTTTTGAAATGGTTTAATTATACTGATTTCTTTCTTCGATGCTAGCCTGACGATTTTCGGGACTAGGGATTTGGAGAAACTTTTTGTGGGCTTGAATTTTCAAAAGTCTGGCTTGTCACAGGATTTAGGAAACCACGGTTTATGATTTGAAGTTATGGGGTTCTTTTTGGTATGGGGAACAAGGTCTCAATGCCTAGTTAAATTGTTTCGGTATTTTGTTTACATATTTCGAAAGGATCGTGAGTAGAAAAGCAAATTGGATCTCAAGGGTAGGTGGCAAGGAAATATCTCAGACCATCCCAGTCGGCCAAATGGTTCGTGGCGGCATGCGTTCAGTTGCCTCAAAATGTGTGAAGTATGATACGGTGATCAAACTATGATCTGAGCAACCAAGGGGAGCAGTTACTGATGCTTGGTAGAGTTTGGGGGTGAAACTAAGAAAAAGATCTAGGGGATTAGAATTATGGGTGGGAACCCTAGGAAAGTAGGTAGGTTCCATGATTAAATTGGTGAGCGAATTGGTGATTGCGAATTTTTCGGCTGTTCTGCCTTGTTTCTCAATTTTTGCAGAACCTAGCCAGTCCTGATTATGAACATTAAAATCCCCAAGGACGATTACTTCGGTCAATGGAAACTGGAAAATAATAGTGTCGATCTTTTTGAAAGAAAATCAAAGAACTCGGTGTGGGAATTGTCAAATAAGGAGTGATATATACAGCAGATGAATTTGGTGGAAGATCTAAAAGTAAGTTTAAGCCAAAAAATATCAGACCTTCCCGATTCGAGGTTAGAAACTCCAGCACAAGCCAGGTCATTGCGAACGTAAGCACAAACGCCGCCATGGGGTCGAAAAGATAAAATGAGTTTATAACTTGGGAAAAGGAGATGGTTGAAGGATGTTTAAGGACTTATTTGGGTTTCGTTAAGAACCAGTATGTGGGGTTTGGAAGACTGACGATAAAGGTGAACAGAGTTCACGTTGGAGTTAAGCCCACATATATTTGTAAATGATATCATACTTTTCAATGGTGGCCCCCTAAATACACCCCTCGCCCGGAGAACCGAATGGAGGGGTATTTTACCTGCGGAATACTTTACTTTCGGGTGTGCTATCATCATTATTTCCAAATTTTATCATAGTAAAAAGGCATAGAAAGAAGGGGAAGAAGCAAAACTAAAGTAAAAGAAACAAGAGGAAGTAGGAAAACTGACTCACTCCCGCTAAAACGTTCTATAGATCTATGGATCTAAAAGACTTTAAGAGTCCTTTAAGGGCAATGGGGTGGTACCACTCCAGGAAAAAGCCCCCCACATCCCAATTTAATCAAAATATCCTGATAAAATATCTCACTATAAAAGATGGTTCGACGATTCTTATTGCTATAATTTTTTCTATATTTATTTTAAAATATTTATTATAAAAGCTCATAAGTTTTTGTTATTGTAATTAAGGAATGGGAGACCCCGAGAGGGAATTAAATTTCGAAAAAAAAGGGGTCTTTCCCTGGCCTTGCCCCCCTTTAAACAAAATAGTCGATGAAGCATTAACCCGGAATTTTTACACGGGGGTAAAAGGGTTTTTTTTGCATTCGCTTTCAAAAAAAAATTGAAAAAAAAGTACCACGTGATTTAAAAAATCTTCATTGCTCCAGCCAAAAATGCATTAAAAATTTTTTTCGACGGCTTTTGGAAGATTTATTACGTTTGTAAATAAGACTCAGAACTGAGGTCCTGATAACGATTATGATTTTTTAAAATTCCCCCTAGCTGACCTGGAGCTTAGAAACGCTTATGATCATCATCTCCGTGGGACTTTTCCTAAATTTACGCGGGGAAGGAGAGTAACTCGACGCCCGGGGTTTTTGGGTCGCTGAATTTAAATATAGCATCGGCGAACACCCCCCGGACACCTGGTGTGCCGGAACTTGGAAGTAGACATGTACTCCAAAAGTTTTCCTGACAAGATTTCCAAAAACAATCCAAAAATTATTTTAAGGGGCGTTTTTTGGGGCGCTTAATTCAAATTTTACGTCAAAAACGACACCATGGACACTTGCTGTACCGAAACCTGGACGCGGATCTCATCCCAAAAGGTTTTGCCTCACATAAGCAAAAAAGTCAATCCGAAAAGTTTTTTTTGGCGCTAAATCTGAATTTCACGGCGGAAATGATCCCTCAACACCTGGTACACCATAACCTGGCCCTGAACGTCATCTCCGTGGGACTTTACAAAATTCACACGGGGAAGGAAAGAAACTTGGCGCCCGGGGGTTTTGACGGGAAATTCGTATTTGGCGCCCCAAAAGACGCCCCCACAATGATTTTCGCGTTCGGTAATCTTGTCAGGAAAACTCTCGGAGATCACGTCCACGTCCAGGTTTCAACGCACTATGTGCCGGGAAAGGGTTTTTCGCCAATGCCATATTTGAATTCAGCGACCCAAAAGAAAAGGCGGAGTTTCTCTTCTTTGCCGCTTTGCCATATGTGGGAGTCAGGAAAGATAAACGATCATGGAAAACAGATTCCTTGGAGCTTCAGCCGGCTGTATTTGTCATCATAATAGTGATCAGTGACCTCAAAAACTTCCCGGATAACCGTGGTTTGGGACATTTTCTGACTCTTATTTACAAAGTTATTAAATATAGAAACGAAAGCAAAAAAAAAAAAAAAAAAAAAATGCATTAATTTTAAGTTTTGGCAGAAATCCCAATCTATCAAAATTTGAAAATAATACCCACAAAAAGGTTACATTTTTTTAAAATTTTAATTTTTTGAAGTAAAATGCAAAAAATCGAGAATGTGATCCGTCTTAGTTAAAATTTTTCGGGTTGGGGGTGTTTTCCTTTTGCCTTTACTAAAAGAAAAATTATCTTTTTCTGAGAACTTAGACGAGAGAAATCTCTCGTCTCGGCGCCATCACTAGTATTACTTTTCTGAGCTTTTTTAATAAATACTTAATTTACAAATGATCAAAAACAAAATCATTTAACAAATTTTCGTAACTGGTGTCTTTACTGTATATTTTTTAGGGGTTTTTAACATTCTAGAAGCTAAAATGTATTTTATTTCTAACAGTTTTGTCTACGAAACTAATTTGGTCGCAAAAGGAAAGAGTTGTGCTGTTTACTAAAAGTTTTTTAATTTTGGGTTGTGCATGGAAGTATTTTATCCTCATTTTCTCTTTAAAGTAACGTGAAACTTTAAATTGGTAAAATGTTAATATTCTGTACAATGTGTTAATTTTTTTTAACGTTTAAAGTATTTTTCATTAGTTTATTTACTGTTTTTAATTTCCTTTTTTTCCTAACGAATAACCTATTGTTAAAGCCTAAAAATTATTTTCAATGACGTCTGAATATTATTATTACCTTGTTTTTATTGTTTTCAAAATTTATTTAAAACCTTAAAAATTCTTCTTTTAATTTTTAATTATAAATTTTATTGGGATATAATTAAAAATTTAAAATTACTGCTTTTGTTCTCTGTCAATTATAAAATATTTTATAAGGTACTCATGTTTTTTTTCTTTTAATAATTTGTCTATCGGACTTTTATAGCCGGTATATCTTACTATTTGTGTATTTTAAAATTTAAATCAATACATTACATTAAAGTTAATATAAAATGTTAGATATGACCACCAAACCAAGCATTTCTGATTTCATTCAAAAGAAAGTTGTTTTTCATATTAATGATCCTAGTTTAATAAAAAAGACGGTCATATTTTAAAGATACAGGGTGTAACAAAAAAAAATTCAAAATTAAAATGTTTTCTTTATTATGATTAAAATGAAACAGAACAATGATCTTAATTAACTCGATAAACTTAACAACTTTTAAGATATTTTAATTTTAAATTTGCATTGTACGAAAAAGCTTATATGAATAATATGAATAACAGCTTTAATTTTACAATAAATAAATGAAACAATAATTAAATGCAAGTATTCGAGCAAGGTGTGGATAATTTTAAACATTTTATAAAATTTACTAATATCTTGAATTTTAAATGTTACACTTTTTGTACCAGTTCTTAATAAAATATCTAGAAAACCTTTGATTTCATCTAGTTAATGCCAGAGTACCTGTTTTATGGAACATTAAGTATCATGTCATAAATTATCAAAAACACTACAACCAAAAGATATGGCAAAATAATGGTAAAAAAATAACAAAATTACCCAAAGTTGTCACTGATCCATAATAGTAATATTAGCAGGTGGGTTTTTGGTCAATATGCAAAAACCTCGATTTGAAAATAATGTATCTTAAACATAAAGCCTTTTTGGATCTTATACAAGTTTTTATAATATGTTTTTTTTTAATTTTTTAACACAAAATATTTTATTAAGCCATGACATATATTTTTTTTTATCACCCTTTATAATTAGTGTAAAACTACCTTTTGTTTTATCTAAAGTCGTGTGATCTGTTGTTGTCATTTGTTTATTTACCCATTGTTAATTAATTGTTAACCTATAAACATTTTCATATAAATTGATATTTAATTAACTTAAAAAAAAGGTTATCAAAATAATTCGAGACATATGTATTGGGCCAGGGGGCCACCGCAAAAAGCTAGCCAATAAGAGATACGCAAGATTTTTTTTTAATATTACTATAAACTATAGTCAATTGAAAGTCGCACAGGTAGGAAAAATTGAAAAAAATCGTTTTATTTTTAATATAACTTAAAAACTATTGATTTTATGAAAAAAAAAAAGGAAAAAAAAAATAAAATAATGATCCAATCACACTACTTTTTTGTAGCTCTTTTAGTTTTTAAGATATTAATGATTTAAATTTAAAATAAAAGCGCAAAAATCTCAAAACCTAAAAGATCTACGAAAAAATGTATAAAACAAAAAAATTGCTTTTTAATAAGTACTATAAAAAATACGCATTTTTATTAAAATAAGTTATAAAGAAGATTTAAGCAAAAAAATTATTAAAATGTTCTATTTTTGAATGAAACAAACAAATACACATGTGCCTCAGGCAATGGGGGATAACATGGTGGCACGGATATTTTATTTAATTTTTTTTTTGCGCCAATAACTTGACTCCAATCCACTTAAAACTTAAACTAAAAGAAAATTTAAACTTTATTTTATTGAAAAAAAGTGCCTTCTATAACTGGGTGTTTATACCTGGCAGGACGCTTAACATTTCTCGATCTCCCATGCTACTACGTGTATAACTCATGATTTAAAAAGTTTTGTTTTTCGATTTAAATAATAACATAAGTAATTTATAGAGACAATTATTCGTTCAAAATGATCTTGAGGAAATTTTGACCATATTTTTAACACCAAAAAACATTTTTATGGTTTATTTAGCGTTAAACTTTTAAGACATCTCTTTTTAAGCTATCTACTTCTACTAGGCTTAAAGCCTTTCTTATTTAAATAATTGTGTTTACCCATTTATTTAACACTTTAAAATATAATTAAATTAAAGTTTAAACATTAATTTACTAAAAAATATATGCTACGTCTATGTGGGTGCTATATACGTGACAGGGCGCTTGCCATTTCTTTGTGTGCTATGTTGCTATTATTTATTTGTATTATTTAACTGTAAGCCTAGAGGAAGTAGATATCCTTATTTAAAAGAAATGTTTTAAGTTTTTCCGCTAAATAAACTATTAAAAAAATTATGATGTTAAAAATATGATCAAAATTTTCTCCAGATCATTTTGAACGAGTAACTGTCTCGTCTCTATTAGTTATAAATAATATTTTATTAAAAATGTGTCTATTACCTTTTTTCATAGAGTCTATTAAAAAGTGTATTTTTTGTTTTATACATTTTTTCGTAGCTCTTTTAGTTTTTAAAATATTTGTGTTTTATTTTAAATTTAAATTTTTATATCTCAAAAATTAAAAGAGCTACAAAAATTTTATAAAACCAAAATTGAGCAGTTTTATTACACCATTTATTTTATTTATGTAACTTTTTTTCCTTAACTCAATAGTTTTCGAGTTATTCGATTTTTCCTATATACAAAAAATACAATTTGAACCCGTTGAGCTGAGGCACCAGTGCGGCTTTGAATTAACCATAGTTCATAGTAATATAAAAAAAATATATTTCATGCGTATCTCTTATTAGCCAACTTTTTTGCGGTGGCCTTCCGGACTATATGTAATATTATTAGAACCGCTGAATATGCACATGTAATAATTTATTAGGCCTTCCAAACAAATATACAAAATTTAATATTGTTACATACGTTAGTTTGTAGGTATGTTTGTCCTAGTATTTCTTCAAAACTATTAATCGAATTGTAACCATTTTTTTATTGGCTTAAATTTACTTTAACTTAGGGAACAGTAAAGATTTTATTAAAATCGGTTTAATTGTTTTTACGATATGCACTAATTGGTGGCAGTATTATACTGGCCTTTATTGATTTAACCTACGGTTTTGGTATGATTGGGAAAACAAAACGCACATATATTTACAACAAAATTAATACTACTAGTTAAAAAAAAGTCCAGTTTTAACTTAAAACTAAAAATTTCGAAAAAAATGTTATTTAAAAAAGGAAAACGTCTTTCAAATGTTCATGATAGTTTTTTTTATAATTTACCTAATTATTTAACAAAAAATAAAATATAAAGAGTAACATATTTTTTTATATTATAATAACAATATTCTAAAATTAACTAAATAACTAAATCTATATCTAAAACTTAAAAACTTTATCAAGTCGTAGATCTTCCTGAATGGTACCTAGTACCGATGCTGCATTACCCTTTGCACAGCTAAACTAATTTTCTGGATTATGAAACTTCGAGATTTTTTGCATGATTTTTTTGCAAATTTCATTTATAAAACCCTTAGCCTCATCACCCAAAAGTTTAAAAGTTTCAACAGCAAAGGAATGAAGATAAAGCGTTCTTTAAGTTTTTTATATTTTAGATGTTTTTTATTCTCGCAAGACGAGCAGCCGCACCTACTAAATTAGAAGTTTGTCCAAATAGGATTTGTCCAGTGTATGGCTGCAGGTAATTGTTTTTCATATTTCCAGATAATTAAGGTCATTTTATCTACACGTTTTTCATCGCTTCTGCAAACTCCAAGAGGCTCTAACACAGAAGGATTTTTAGCTGAAATCAGAACCCTCTTGATTATATCATTTATCTGACTGTGTTTAGAAGAACGTCCTGCGTTTTTTGCAGCTTAACCTATGTAGGCCATCAATATTAGCATTTTCGCCGCAAACGCAGGTGTGCTCTCCACACACAAGCAGACCGAGTCTGAGAGCGAGGGAAATATGGAATGTTTTGTTATCTAACTAATTTCCCAAGGACGAAGATGGAAGTGCGTTAATCCAAGCATTACTTTCAGGGGCCTTAAGAGCAACTAGACGTGCCTTATCTTCACTTGTCTGGCATATGTTTGTAATATATTTGTGACGAGCTTGGCAAATAAAAAAGTCAAAATCTTTCTGTTTTTTTGGTAATTCTTGTGGTTGATTTTAAAGATTGCAAACAGATAACCATCTTATAAAACAACTGCTGAAATTATTATTTACTGTCGCAACAATATAGGAAGGTAAAATGTTGGAAAGGAAATCTGATACGTCATTGATTGAACCTAAAGAGGCAGAAATAGACAGGGTGGCTCACTAATAATAATATTAAATTGGAATAGTGCTTTGTAACCAAGAATTTAATTTAATATCACAATTTGTTATGTCTTGAACCAAACCTTGTAATACATAATCAAATTTACGAATTAATTTTGGAGATTTTTAACAAGGTGAACATCTTAACAAATAAGACATTCCAGGTATAGCAAAGGAATATTGTAGTAAATAATAGTAAATTTAAGCCAATAAAAAAAATGGTTACAATATTAAATTATGTATATTCGTTTGCAAGGCCTAATAAATTATTACATGTACATATTCAGCAATCTAATAATATTTTTTTATTATTCTGAGTTATTTTTTTTAAGTTAATCAATTTAATTTGCTTAATTACCTTTGTATATAATCCAAAATATAATTCCTCTCATTCAACTCAACCCTTATATGTATCTAACAAAGATAACCAAGGCACTTTAATACTTAAAATGTTTCTTAGTTTAAAAGGTCTAGGCATTTAAACAAGAAATCTATAAGAAACTTTTGCATTCCGTAAATAAGTATGAAGATCCAAGGGAATTTGGGAAACTATCAGATTTAAGTAGAAAATTTACGAAGGCATTATGCCACTGAGCTCTCAAAGCCTTTTGCAAGATAAACATATATTTCGGTTGCTTCCTTAGTGTCTTAAGTTTGGCAATGCAATAGTTTTATTTCTTGATTAATCCACCAGGATTCTATATTTTAATTAAAACCTAAACTCTCTTTGTTCTCGAAATGTATGAAAACGTTGTATGAAAACGTTCCATAATCTACATTTAAAATAGCGTACGGTTACTAACATTACGGTGAAAAATTTTTTTGTAAATTGTTTTTTAATTAATTTTATAGGCTTTCTTCTACTGTAAAAATTGATGCCACCCAAAATACTTATGGAAAATAAGGGCGAAGTTTCTGTCCAAAAAACACGGTCTTTGAAAATACTGATGTCTAAAATTCTGTCCACAATTTTGTTCTACTTTTTTTTTAATAATCTGTCTGTATTATTACATGTTTTTTTTTTAATAATCCAGTAAGATAGACACACTAAATAAAAAATAAAAAAATTGATTATTTTAATGTCCCTTACTTCGCACCTGGTTTGGGCTTTGATGGAAAAAAAAGTAGCAATTTTCTTTGTTAAATAAATACAATGCATTTTAAATTCCAAGGCAATTATAACCCCACAACGCAGGTTTAATCAGATTGCAAACTTTTAAAATACGTCCTTCTTCTTGCTGTGCCGTACTCTATTTAAAGCTTAGGCGCCCTCTCGCACATATCTGTGTTTCGTACCAACTAGACACAGATATGGGGACCACCGGCTTAACGTGGCTTCCGAAGCACATGTGAGAGGGTTTACTAGACAGAAATACTACACAGTGGTTTGCCATTGCCTTCTGTATGGTGACGAGCTTTGAAAAAGTTCAATAGATAATGCGGAATTCGAACCCAGCTTTTTAAGGGTGAGTGGCTGGTACGCTGCCACTACACCAGCTCGCCACAATATACTCCCTAAATATACGATATTATCACCCCTGTTTCGGGGCTTTGCTTTAGAATTTTTTGTTTACTTGTTCCCTAAAACCTACTTCCATTTCAAATTTTAAGTTTCTACTTCTTTAAAAAGTGCACCATATTTTTGATCAGTCAATGAATAAATTAGTAAATGAGTCAGTCATTTAGTCAGTCAGGAGAGGAGGGCATGACGGATCGAATCGTCTGCTCGTCATACTTTCGAGGAGACAGGCACGCCAGAACACATATTGAGCTCGTGTCCGGTAGCGGCACAAGTAAGAGGAGATGTAAGAACTCTCTTCCAACTTGATACCGGATTCATTAGAAGTATGATCCTGTTGAAAAAAATATAAATGGGTGTGAGCCACAATAGACCGAGTGGTCGAGGAGGGCGTAAAAAGTCCACTCACTATAAACCTAACCTAACCTAGTCAGTCAGTCTTAAAATGGGCGATTTTCAAAATCGAATAGCTCAGAAACCACTTGACATAATTTTTTAAATTTTTTCACAGAAATAAGAATACTTTTATAAATTTATATTTTAAATATCATGCCTTTAAGTGACACGATAACGAAGTTTAATAGCTCGATGCAACCTTAGAAAAATGTATGTCAAATCACGGAAGACGATGTCTCAATGATTTACTCATAAAGGGATAGACATTCCCTTCTGCAGTAGACAACATGATGGAATAGCCTGAATGCAGTAGATTTTGACAAGAGTAGGATAATATTTCCTGCTTTTTGGCGTCATTGTGTCAAAGTTGTTTGTTTCAGTTTGCAGTGTAGCACCGCCATTTAAACTTTGCACGGGGTTAGTTCTAAACATTTAAATTTATTCAAAGTTTAATTTTAAAATTAATAATTAATATTGCGCATTTTAAAATATCCAAAAGTTATTTTATTAAAAAATATTCAAAACAAACTATCAACAAAATCTTTAATCTAATGAAATAAAAACAATCGTTAATTATTTCTGAATTTTTGGGTATGGGATGCTGTACAATTTCTGAGTGTATGAGTGGTCAGAAAGGTAGTTAAAAAAAGTATTATTTAAAGTCCCAAAAGTAAGTAGCTTTAAAAAAAGTACAGTTTTTCGCATTAATTTTGTAAGTGTAACTACGGAAAAACTTCATTGTGAGTTTTTTATTGAAAACTAATTTAATTTTATATGATTGTTGACTTAGTCGTATTATTTCGTTTAATTTCAAATATATTTGTTAGTATCTAGTAATATTAAAGTAAAATATTATGTTTTTATTTTAAGAAAATGTACAACTATATATTATGAGTTTTTATTTTGTTTATGAATCATATAATTCTATTTAATAAATAATTGTATTTATTAACGTCCAAGTAACAGAGATAATAATTCCCGCACAACAATGTAAATAAATACGTCATGAAAAGTAGCCATTCTTTTACAATACGTTCAGACTGTATTTCTATACTTCGTGAGCTGTTTGCTCAGCGCCCTCCGACCAGAAATGGCTGTTAAAAAAAAATGTTTGGAGAAGTATTATCACTTCTCCTCAATAATTTTTTTCCCTTTATTGAACTTAAAAAAGTAAGACTAGAGATCCCACCAAAAATACCTATGTAAAATTAGGGCCAAATTCCTATCCGAAAAATCTTGACCGCTTAAAATACTGAGATTTAAAATTAAACCGTAAGTTCTGTCCTTGATTTCAGGATACATATTTATCGCACTCACGGTGTGATATGCATGTATTGCAGGGCCGTAAACAGGATTTAAAGGGCCGAAAAATTTTCAGACAGTGCGAATTTATTTCTTTTATTTCGGTAGGTATTTTAAATTAAAATTTAACAAAGATTTTAAAAAACCTAACAAATCAAAACATTTTTAAAACAATTTAAACTACCTTATTACAACTGTTTTAACACTTAAAATAGTTATAATTTTATATGACGTCCAATTCCGTCATTTGCCCCAGATCCGTGTTTTGACAGAATCTGTTTTCTATCTGATACGTAACTAAGGCAATAATTTTATAAAAAACACGTTCAAGCTGGGATTGTTTTCCTTTATCTTGGAATTGAGTAGAATTATATGAAGGCAATTTTTCCAAAATCGCATAATTATTCAGGGTAAAAGACCTGGCCTATTTCTTTTACTTGCAGAGATATTTCCATTTTGATTCTAAACAAGTTTTTCAGCTTGTTCCATGATTAATTGGAATTCATTTGCTTTTCTGATATTAGTTATCTGGCTTTTAACCAATAGTATACCTGGTTCTTTTCTGATCTCACAAGAGTGTCTCTGCACCATTAAAATCGGTTTTGTGAATGCTCAGAAATCAATGGCAACATTTTTTTTTTATCTTGGGACAGTCCACGAAGGCTGATGCCTAAGTACTAACGTACCGTGGGTGCCTTAAGTGTGGTGAGAGGGAGTTTGTTCACACGGGACTTAAATATTTGGAGATTGGGAGGAGAAGGAAAAGCTTCTGCGGGCAGCAGGCTCCACAGTCTTGACACTCTAGGGATAAAGGAACGAAGAAAGCGGGAAGTTCGGGGCCTCTCTAACTGAACTGTAAAAGGATGCATAAAAGTTGCACTACGGGTTGCTCTGTTGGGAGCTGCCAGAGAAGGAATTATACTGGCCAACTCCTCTGAGCAGAAGCCGTGAAAATACCTATAGAAGAGCGACAGATCCCCTACAGCTCGACGGTGGGCAAGAGGAGGAAGCCTTTCTGTGAGCGTTGGATCATTAATAAGACGAACGGCTCTTCTTTGAATGGAGTCCAGAATGCTAAGTGTTGTAGGGGACGCCATTCCCCAGACATGAGAACAATATTCTAAAGAGGGTCTAATTTGAGATACATACAGAGTGTACAGATTGGAAGAAGAGAAATATTTTCTGGCTCGGAAGAGGAATCCAAGCTTTTTGAAGCTGCCGAGGCTATGGATGTAATGTGTTTGTGCCAGTTAAGGTTATTCTCAAAAGTAACGCCGACAAGATTAAACGACTCTTTGTTCTGCAGAACTTGGCCGCTCATATGTAAAGGATGAGCATTTGCAGACTTTTTTCGCGACAGCGAACATGATTGTTCGAGGCATTAAACTGAACAAGATTTTTGGCGCCCCACTCCAAAATAAGTTTGAGGTCTTGTGAAAGAGATATCTGCATTGACCTGCGCTTGTTTTCAAAATCAGAATCACACGGTGGCTTATGAAATTGAATACTAGAGTGGAGGGTACTATCGTCAGCAAAACTATGAATGGGATTGATTGTGGAAGAGAGAAGATCGTTAATGTGTAGAAGAAACAGCGTGGGTGCCAGCACTGAGCCCTGGGGCACCCCGGCATTAATTTGGTTGAAACTGGAGGAATGACCATCTACACTAACTGATATAGTCGATTAGAAAGGAAACTGGAAAGCCAAGAGCAAAGCTTAGGTGGAAGACCGTAAGAAGGAAGTTTGTTAAGAAGCCCATCATGCCAGACCTGATCGAAAGCTTTGGATATGTCAAGAGCAACGATCTGGGATTCACCAAGAAACTCAAGGGACTTGTTCCAGTTGTGTGAGACAAAGGAAAGAAGATCAGCTGTGGATCTACTGTGACGGAATCCATATTGTCTATCATGTAAGATCTTATGTTTTTCCAGATACTTTAAGATTTGGGAATTAATGAATTTTTCCATTACTTTGCAAACAACTGAAAGAAGAGATATAGGTCTATAGTTGGAAGGGAGAGTTTTGGATCCTTTTTTGGGGACAGGTTGCACACGCGCAGCTTTCAACTCTCCGGGAAAATGCCCGTGTCGTAAGAGATTCGAAAGAGGCGAGTTAGGATGGGTGCAAGCTCGGGAGCACATTTTTTAAGACGATTGCTGGTATGCCATCCAGCCCAGACGATTTTTAGTATTAAGAGAAGAAAGAATACGCTTGATCTGTTTGACTTTAAAAATTATATCGGACATTTTATGAGAAACAGGGACAACTGTTGGAAGAGGAAGATTAATAGGAGGATCAAGCGTAGAATTGGCAGCAAATTGTTTGGCAAATAGTTCGGCTTTTCCTTTGGAGGTAGAGACAATTCCATCTTCAGAAATTAGGGGTGGAAAAGAATTTGTGCAAAAGTTTTGACTAATATTTTTGGCAAAGGACCAGAAAGCTTTACTGCCATTCGAAGCAAGATAGAACTTTATCTTTTATCCGATTGTTAAAACGGTCTTTTGCTTCTGAGATGGTTTGATTATACTGATTTCTTGCTTCGATGCTAGCCTGCCGATTTTCGGGACTGGGGTTTTGAAGAAACTTTTTGTGGGCTTGAATTTTTAAGAGTCTGGCTTTATCACAGGATTTAGAAAACCACGGTTTGTGATTTGAAGTTATGGGGTTCTTTTTAGTGTGGGGAATATAGGTCTCAATGCCTAGATGAATTGTTTCGGTAATTTGTTTGCATATTTCGGAAGGATCGTGAGTAGAAAAGCAGGTAGGATACCAAGGGTAGCTGGCAAAGAAATCTCTCAGACCATCCCAGTCGGCCGAGTTGTAGTGCCAGACGGTTCGTGGCGGCATGCGTTCAGTGGCCTCAAAATGTGCGGAGTATGATACGGTGACCAAACCATGGTCAGAGCGACCAAGGGGAGCAGTTACTGATGCTTGATAGAGTTCGGGGGTGGAAGTAAGAAAGAGATCTAGGGGGTTGGAATTATGGGTGGGAACCCTAGGAAAATAGGTAGGTTCCATAATTAGATTGGTGAGCGAGTTGCTGATTGCGAAATTTTCTGCTGCTCTGCCTTGTGTATCAGTTTTTGTAGAGCCTAGCCAATCCTTATTATGGACATTAAAATCCCCGAGGACGATTACTTCGGCCAATGGAAACTGGGAAATAATATTGTCGATCTTTATTGAAAGGAAATCAAAGAACTCGTTGTAGGAATTGTCAGACGGGGACCGGTATATACAGCAGATGAATTTGGTAGAAGATTTGAAAGTAAGTTTAAGCCAAAGAATATCAGGCCTACCCGATTCGAGGTTAGAAACCCTAGCACAAGCCAGGTCGTTGCGAACGTAAGCACAAACGCCGCCATGGGGTCGAAAAGATGAAATGAGTTCATAACCTGGGAAAAGGAGGTGGTTGGTTGCTGTTTTGGGACTTATTTGGGTTTCTTAAGAAATAGTATGTGGGGTTTGGAGGATTGAAGATAATGGTGAACAGAGTTTACGTTAGAGTTAAGCCCACATATATTGTGAAGGATATCAGACTTTTCGATGGTGGCCCCCCAAATGTACCCCTCGCCCGGAGAACCGAATGGAGGGGTATTTTACCTCCGGATAACTTTACGTTCGGGTGTGCCATCATCATTATTTCCAAATTTTACTAGAGTGGAAAAAAAAAGAGAGGAAAAGAAAAAGAAAGAAGAGGAAGAAGGAAAACTAAAAGAGAAAGAAGGAGGAGGAAGAAGGAAAACTGACTCACTGCCCAGAACTCGAAACGTACTAAGACTTCACGAGTCCTTTAAAGGGCATGTGGGTGGTACCGCCTCAGGCGAGGAAAGCTCCTCTACCACCTACCTTAATAATATTTTTATAGAAACATTTATACGATAATTTATAAAGTGTAGGCATCCCGACTACCGTATTCTGTTAGTTTTAATTTGTAAAAATTGGGTAGTATTTTTAAGCCAAATTAAAATATATTTTAATATGTCAAACATAATACAACAAAACAAACTTTTTACATTTATTTATACGCCGACAAATTTCTGACTTTCTGTACGAATTCAAAAATATCTTTGGCCAAAACTTCTGGTAGTTCAAATGCTGCAAAATGTCCACCATCCTCAAAATCGGTCAAATGAATTAAATTTAAATGCATTTTTCTCACATCACATTCCGCAGGGTAAGTTATTTCGTTTTTAAATCGATTGCATGCAGCAGGAATCTTGATTGGAATTCTGTAAAATAAAAAAAAAAATAGGTGAGTTTTAAAAATAAGTTAAGACCAGATCCAAGAGGGTGGCTCACCACTTTTTTCTGTATCTTTTAAGAAAGAAAAATGAAACTTTAGGATATCCCAAAGTTTTATAATGGTAAATTTAACGTTTCTTAATAAGTTATATGACTTCCGGTGACTTCTGGTTTTACCGAAAATAGCCTAAGCTTTTCATTTTTAAATAAGACACCCCGTATATTTGTACATTTTTGGATTTCTGTGGTGTGGTAGCCAGAAGTCAAATTTTAACACATTTGAAAAAAATTGAATTTATTTTTTGTTTTTGATAAGGTCTTGTCAGTTTTAACCATTTTCTTAATTTTGAATTATTCTTTATAGGCTAAGTATCTCTAATGAAAATGAAAACCGGTAAAATCTTAATTAAGAAAATAGATAATTGCCATTTTAAAATTTTAATACGTGATCAAATTAAGCGTAAAGAATATACAGGATTTTTATTTTTGTTAAATTAATTGGCAACAGAATTTTTATTTTTGCCCTTTTATGGCCACCTACTTAAAATAAATGAAAATAAAAAACAATTTTATAAAGGCTGTCAAAGTTTGACATATGGAGTACCAATGAATGCAATTTTTTATATTTTAAAATCAGAAGTTAAGGCCGTTTTAAGTGAAACCGAAAGTCAACTAAAGACCCGTGTCTTGTTA
This sequence comes from Listronotus oregonensis, assembly GCA_019359885.1. Classification (NCBI taxonomy): domain Eukaryota; kingdom Metazoa; phylum Arthropoda; class Insecta; order Coleoptera; family Curculionidae; genus Listronotus; species Listronotus oregonensis. Next base: position 7,785 of record JAHBCN010004314.1, on the reverse strand, counting down.
AAAAATGTAAAATTTGACAATGTATGATATCCTTAAGTTTAATTTTTCTATCTTAAAAAGTGCAGAAAAAAATGGGGTAAGCCACCATCCTGAATCACCCAAAGTTTGATACCAAATTGTATTACACAAGATACTTTAAAGACATTTAAAATAAATGTTTTTTTTTATCATGGACATATTTTACAAAAGTTTTTAGTCTTTATTTGTGCCTCTAAAATACTCTAAAGAAAACATTTTTACGGTTGTCTACTAACTTTCTGAAATTTATTCTTAAGCTTATTTACTTTAGTTTAAAGAAAATGTACACATTTAGAAAATCGTGATTGTTGCGACATAACGTTAATGCATTGTTATTTTTCGTTTTCACTACTTGAAATTATGCAATTATCCCCTACTATATTAAAGCAAAATAAAATTTAATTTTAAAAAACATAATAACTAAAATAATATTGCTTTTATTGCATCCCCTATTTGATAGAGGCCAAGTAGGTTTTTAAAATTATAAAAAGAAATTTTACCAGCCCCCAAAGGTAAATTGTAAATAGTTGCTGCACTTACTTATCAATATTTAGTTTTCGGTACTCAGCAGTATATACTTCGGCATATAATCTTACAGATGTGGTAATTGAACCAGTTACCCAATAAATCATTACGTTGTCCAATAATTGATCTAACGTAAATTTCTTGGTCAGACCACCGTCTTCGAGATCTTTCCATTCTTTGTTGGTCCAAGTTATAAATTTTTCTAAAATGTAAGCTGCTAGACCAACCGGACTGTCTCGTAAAGCCACAGCTAAAAACAATTATTATTAAGCTAAATGTTGTATTATTTTATAAATTATTATACAAAGTTAAATTATTAAAGTTAATAAAATATTTCTATTATTTAATAACGTTTTAAATTAAGCATTATAAGCCTTCTTCTTCTTTTTCCCTGGGAGCCGTCTTGACTAACTACCGGAGGCAGCGTAGCCTCTTGGGCTTTTTGTGCCTAATCTCCCATTGTCTTTTATATCAATCCTCCCATTAGTCTTGTTCCTTTTACAAGTCTGTATAACCCCGAGGCTGGTTGGTTGATATATTCCTGTGGGCTCATTTCCTGTTGCCCAAATAAAGCCTATCTTTTGTGATTCAATGCTTTACATTCGCACAGGATATGGTAAGCTGTTTATTATCCCTCGTCGCACATTCTGCAACTTGGGTCCCCATTGTATGAGCCTGACTTGTGTAGATGTCCTCTTAGGTCATCATGCACTGTTAGCAACCCTACTGTTATGCGAAGTCTTTTCCTACTTTGTCTGAGTAGTTTTTCCTTTGTTCTTTTGGATAGGCCTCTTATGAAGCTTTTTACATGTCTAATTCTACTGAGGTTTCCCCAGTATTCTTCGTGTTTGTTTCGGATCCATTCCTTGGTTTGCCCTCGTGCTGTGGTTTTGGTCACTCCAAGGGCAGGTTCTGGCCCAAAGTATGGTGTGAATGATTCCTGTCTCGCTAGCTCATCCGCCTTTTTGTTGCCTTCTATCCCTGAATGTCCTGGTACCTACAAGAGAGTTACTCTGCTGCGTTCTCCCAGGACTTCCAGTTCTTTTTGGCATTCCCATGTCAGCTTGGACGTTACCTTGGGGTTTACTGGTGCCCCTAGTGACAGTTGGCTGTCAGTTATTATGCAGATCCGCTTGTTTTTATAAGCCCTCCTATTATTTTCTTTTGCACAGTATTGTAAAGCATATATTTCCGTTTGAAATACAGAACTGTGAGTTCCTACTGGAATGAAGAATTGTGAATTCCTCATTTCACTGTACACGCCCGCTCCAGTTTTCTGCTCGGTTTTGGAACCATCCGTATACCAGATGATGTCTCCAACCGTGCGGGGAGATCGGGTTTGCCACTTACTTCGATCTGGAGTTTTTACTTCAAAGTTTTTGTTGGATGAGTATTGGGGAATTATCTGGTCTGTTCTCTCGTCCACTATGTTGCCGCCAACCTGAATTTTTATGTTGTTGTGTCCCAAACTAGCGTAGACACCAGTTGGTTTCTGTTGCAGTCGGAAGTAGCTTATTCTTGACTCTCCCATCACTATAAGGTTAAGTGGTGGTAGGTCTAAGAGACACTGCATGGCTGCTGTTGGGGTTTTTAATTGCTCCTGTTCTAGCTAAGCAAGCAAGTCTCTGTACCTTGGCCAGTTCTGTAACAGCAGTTCTTTGTCGCATTTTTGTCCACCATACCAGTGATGTGTATGTTATCGTAGTCCTTACCACCATGGTGTATAACCAAGAGACCATGTTTGGTTCAAGGTCCCATGTTTTCCCATGAGCGCATCTGATTAACATAAGAGTCATCTCCCTTTTTCTTATTTTCTAAAGATGATGGTTCCAGGTAAGTTTAGAGTCTAGGATTACACCCAAATATTTTACCTCTCCCACAATCTTGATTGTTTTACCTCGTAGGATCACGGGTCCTAAGCCCTCTAGATGTCTCTTTTTGGTGAAGGAAACTATGGCTGATTTAGAAGGGTTTATATTTAGTCCCTCCTTTCTCGTCCATCTGGTAACTGCGTTTAGGGCCTGTTGCATTTTATCCCTAACAGTATTGTTAAATTTTCCTTGGGTCATAGTAACGAGATCGTCTGCATATCCCAATGTTTGGTGCCATTTAAGTTGAAGGACATTTAGTAGGTCGTCCATGACAAGGTTTCATAGCAGTGGGGACAGAACTTCCACTTGCGGACATCCTCGCTCAACCCGAGCTACAAGAGTTTCTTCAAGAATAAAAGTATATACTGATCTGCTCTTAAGCATGCAGTCTATCCACCTGCAGCTTGTTGCGTCGATCCCTCTGCGCCTCGACGCGTTTGAGATAGATGTTAGGGACGTGTTGTCAAATGCTCCTTCTATATCCAGAAAGGCCCACATTAGTATATCCGTGTATTTGAGAGCATATTCGGCTTTTTCTACAAGCTCATGTAATGCTGTTTCTGTGGACTTACCTGCTGTGTATGCATGTATGTCCTTGTGTAGAGGTCTGTTCGTAAGTGCATTCTCCCTGATGTGCCCATCCAGCAACTTCTTTAGGGTCTTTAGCACAAACGACATTAGACTTATTGGTCTTAAAGCTTTTGCCCCATCCTGTACGGTTTTCCCAGGTTTGGGGATGAATGCTATTCTGATTATTCTCCAGGTTGTTGGTATATAGCCCAGAGCTAGACTGCCCCTTAAAAGTAGACACAGTCTATGTAGCAAAAACTCTGGTCCTTTCTGGAGCATTACTGGATAAATACCATCCGTTCCTGGCGATTTATACGGTTCGAATGAGTTTATCGCCATTTAATTTGGTCTTTGTTTATTACTGATTTTGCTACCTACCAGTCCTCCCTGGAGGAGTGTCCTAGGTTTCCTTATCTGAACTTTTGCAGTCTTCCAGTGTCATGTTGGTTATTTTGCATCCCGGAAAGTGTACCCTGAGTAGTTCCCTTATGGTCTCATTTGCCGTTCTTGTGTGATACCCTGCGGGTTTCTTTAAATTAAATATTTGTGATTGAGGTTCTTTCGAAAGAATCTTATGGAGTCTGGCTGCCTCATGAGTTCCTTCGATTTCCTTACAGTGCCTTCTTCATGAATCTCTTTTAGCTTTCCTCAATGCCTTGTTGTATTCGGTAAGGGCCTTCTTGTATGATTCCCTATCCGATGATGCCCTGTTGTATTCTCTCCTTGCCCTCCTTTTCAGTTTGGTGAGTTCCTCGTTCCACCAGGGCACATTTCTCGAGTACTTTCTTATTCCCAGTGGGCAGTTTTCATTGCACGCAGAAATAATGGCGTCCAGGGTATTTGATCCGCCGTTATTTCTAGGTCGTGTGTGTTGTTTATTTTTCGCTTTGTCCCTCTCAAGGTAGATTCCAGGTCTGCCTTAAAGGCTTCCCAGTCCGTTTTTCGATGGTTGCGATATGTTTCTTCAGTAGGTTCATGTCCCCCTATCGTGAAGTTTATGTGTCTATGATCTGAGCAACTTATTTCCTCAGATACATGCCAGTTGATAACATTGCTTCCAACGTAGCTTGTAGCTAGTGTTATATATCTAGTACCTCTTTTCGTCTACTATTTACAGAAGTGGGTTTATTGCCGACATTTAATATGTCCAAAATGTTTGCCATATTATAAGTCTTAATTTTACCAACAAAAATAATTGATAACTTAATTTTCGTATTATTTCATAATTAACTAACTACTTTGTAAAATTGCACAGTTGTGATGCTAAATTTAAATTAATAAAAAAATACCAATAAACTGCGTTATCGTGCGGGGTGTCCAAATAAGACAGGACGCCGGCTGTATTTCGGAAACGAATTATCGCACAGCCTTAGGAAAAAAAGTTTTGGTAAAAGTTTTCAAGAGAAATAAATGAAAATTATTTTCAAGTTTCTACAACTACCCCGAGATGGCGTCACCGCAACGATAAATTAAAATAATCCTTTTTTTTTCTATCTCTATTGTACCTAATACTAGCCATGTATTAGGTACAATTTTGATAACATTACCAAAAACTTCAACCAATTCGGCATCAATTTGGTACAGAGATTTTTTTTTTATATTTTTAATAATAAGGGTGGAAAACGATTATTAATAATGCAACTTTCAAATAGTTTCATCTTCCATATCTTTTACGAAAGGTGATTGAAGTGGGTACTCGTTTAAAAAAATTTAAAGCACTTTTAAATCTCGTTCTTTTCGGTGTCGGTTAGTTTGTAGTTCACCAACTAGAGGGCATTGTCTAAGGAAATCTCGCTATTTTGAGATTTTGTCGAGAAAGTTAAATATCAAGATAAGATTTTTAATTGTAAGTTAAGACGAGGAGAAAAATTTGTACATTTTCGCAAAAACCGCGTTTTTTTTTATCTGCATCTGTTGTCGAGTTATTTCAGAGTAACTAGTTGTTTAAATAAAAAATAATATTGACAATTAATCAGAACAGGCTTTGTAACAGAGAAAAAGAATAATAATTATAGAGTGAAAAAATACTGAAAACTATTTTACATTTTGTATTGTAAGTATCCGAAAGAAAAGAATAAATAATCCAAAAACATAAAAACGCAATTATTAAAGCATTTATTAACTCTTATTTAAATATAAGTCAATTAGGCTTGAAAATAAAAACAAGAAAAAAGACTGGAAAGCGACATGACTTATAAAGTGATAATTATCAGTTCAAATCCAATTTTTAAATAGGTGTTGCCTTATTAGAATCTAATCTGCATAAAAGAGGAGAATTCCAATTGATAATATATCAAACCGACAACTTAAATAGGTTATTTTATTTTCCAATGCTTTATTTTTCCAAGCCTTTTTAATTAATATTTAAAATAAGAGTTAATAAATGTTCCAATTACCGCATGTTATCGATAGTCCATTCTGTTTTCTAGTGAATACAATACAAACTTTAAAATAGTTTCCAGTATTTTATCTTCTACTCTACAGTAATTATTCTGTAACTCTGTCATAAACACTGTTTTAATTAATTGTTAATATTATTTATAATTTGAAAACCAGGTTACTTTGATATAACTCGAAAACGAATGCAGATATCAAAACGGGTTTTTCCCAAGTCATTTAACTCTCTTAACAAAATCTAGTTGGTAAACTACAAAATAGCCGACATAGAATAGAACAATATTTTAAAAAGCTTTAAATTTTCTATTAAACGAGTATCAACCTAAACCACTTTTAAATAAAAGATGAGGAAGATAGAGTTATTTCAAAGTTGCATTATTTATTATCTTTGAGTTGTTAGCTTTTTTTCTATTGTCCAACACATTTCTAATACTTGTATTGAAACAATAGCCAAACAAATTAAAAAAGTATTAATTAACTTACCTATAGTATCGGGCTTTGTAGCATGCAAATGCGCATATCCTGATTCCAAAAGGAGATAACTAAATTGTTTGCTTAATGGATAAATATGTTCAATTTCTTTTTTACTAAAAAATAATGACGGAAAGTAGATTCCAATCCATGCCTTAAGGCTTAACAAGGATTTGCTAAAAACAAAGTTACGATGAACACCAATAACATTTTCTGAATATATAACGGCAAGGCACTGAGCTATTGCTGAACCCCAATCACCTGAAAACACATAAAATATGTTTTTTTTTAAAGTTCTACAATAAAAACCGTACTATTTCCGCCACAATAAATAGTAACTTTTGTAACAAACCATGTATATGTTTAATACAACCAATCCTCAATTAAAAATGTATAATTTTGGCAACTGTTTATTTATAAGTATTATTACCGTATACAATATCATTTATTAATAACCCTCATTAACATAATTTTTATAATAAACGATAAAGGGTACAAGGAACTAAAAATACACAAAAGAAACAGTCTATTTTATTATTGTCAATCAAAAAATGTTGATTCATTATAATGTCCAAAGACCAAATTGCATTAAAATTTATTTTTTTGATCAGCTCCAATTACTTTTTTAATTTTGAACCAAAATTAAAATATTGCTTCTGAAACTCACACCAGAACTTATGAAACACGCATAACCTAGCTCTTCTGTATGGTGTTATTTTAATGATAAAGTTCTGCGTTTTTCAGGAATAGACTTGACTTACCTCCTTGCACATAATACCGATTAAAATTTAATCGTAACATAAGTTTATTAAATATCTGAGCAATTTGAGCTGGTCCCAGTCCAGCTTTGGAAGCTCCATCGGAAAATCCATAGCCTGGTAATGATGGGACTATTACTTCAAAGACAAATTTGGACCCTTAAAAACAAAAATGAATTAATAATTATACAAGATTTTGTTATTTGTATATAAGATATAAATAATAAATAAGGAGGTAGGTTTAAGGTAGGTTTAAAGTGAGTGGACTTTTTACGCCCTCCACTGCACCCTCGGTCTATTGTGGCTCACACCTTTTTATATTTCTCCCAATAGGATTGGACTTCTAATAAATTTAAAAACCAGATTGGAAGGAGTTTTTACATCTCCTCTTACTCGTGTCGCTACCGGACACGAGCACAATGTGTTATAATGTGTTCTGTTGTCCCTGTCTCCTGGAAGTATGAAAAGGGAAAACGATTAGATCCATCATGCCCTCCACTTCCGGTCTAGTGACGTGGGTAGCTACCAGGTCCTTGTGACAGGAACCAGAAGTTCTTTCTGAGGCCGCATCTCCGGCCTCATCCTATGAAAACGGTCCTTTCCGCTTTCTGTTTAAAGTCAGGGAACCCTTTTTCCTATAAAGGCGGTTCTGTCCGCCTTCTGCTTGGATTCAGGGAACCATTCCTAAGCACCTGTTTGTTCGGGACGGATTAGTTCTTCCCCATGAACCATGCGCCGGTGACTTCAGGGACACCTTTCGAAACGGATTCACCCGTTTCGGCACCTTTTACCTTGTTACCTTTGGTGGCACCTCTCGAAACGGATTTATCCGTTTCGGTCAGCACACCTTTGTCACTTTTTTCCTATGTTTGGAACTAGGGGAATAATAGTATACCACGGCAGGCCGCATTACCGTAGTAAGGCTAGATACTCTGGGGAGGTCGCCCTGTATCCCAGAGGCACCGATAGGACCCTGTTTAAGGCACAGGATGTCATTCCTCATCAGCACGAGCTAACAACTTGACTTAAAGGCCCCCTTTGTTAATCTTAGCTTGGATCCCGTTTTAGGCTAGCCAAGAGAGTTGCCGATTACCAGCAACTCTAGCGCATTTCCCCAAAAGATTCCAGGGGGGGCCAACCCAACGACGATGTGTGGGCACGGGGGGTTTGGGGAA